>JADBJO010021097.1:2500-30167 GCA_016801955.1 Conus betulinus | reverse complement strand
TTTTAATCGTTTTTTTATCTTGCCTCATCACCTTATCTTATCTTGCCTCATAACCTTGCCTTGCCTTACCTTATCTTGCCTCATCACCTTATCTTAATTTGCCCCATCACCTTGCCTTGCCTTACCTTACCTTGCCTCATCACCTTACCTTACCTTGCCTCATCACCTTACCTTGCTCATCACCTTACCTTGCCTCATCACCTTACCTTACCTTACCTTGCCTCATCACCTTACCTTACCTTGCCTCATCACCTTACCTTACCTTGCCTTATCACCTTACCTTACCTTGCCTCATTACCTTACCTTACCTTGCCTTATCACCTTACCTTGCCTCTTCCTACCTTTTAAAGAGTGAAGAAGCTCCATGGTGCATTCATGTCATGTGCCACTCACAATGAAACATATTCTTTTAGAGTGTTGGGATTTGCAGGATGTGAGACACAAACATTTACACAGCAGATTCCATGAAAACCTTGTTCAGAGATGTTCCGCCTGACGCGATCTTTGAGTTCTTGAAAAGAGGTTAACATTTTTCATCGGATCTGAGATTTTACAGTGGAAAGATTTTTAACAAAGTTTTGGATGAGATTTTAGACGATGTCTTTTAAAGAATTGTGTGGATGAATACCTGTGAGTTGATTTTAACGTGGTGACAGCCCTGATATGGCCCTTTGCGGTCGGCTGGGCTATAAGCAACTTTATCTTATCTTATCTTACCTTGCCTCATCACCTTACCTTACCTTGCCTTACCATACCTATGCAAGCTGCT
The DNA here is from genome assembly GCA_016801955.1 of Conus betulinus. NCBI lineage: Eukaryota > Metazoa > Mollusca > Gastropoda > Neogastropoda > Conidae > Conus > Conus betulinus. The sequence goes on along the minus strand of JADBJO010021097.1, from coordinate 29,398 downwards.
CAGTTTCCTTGATGAGATGGACCAAGGCAGCACAAGAGGAACAGGACTTCAAAAGTCCTTGTCTTTTTTCAAAACCTTGCATAAGTGATTTATGTTTTCCATATAAACATACTCGTTTTATACACCAACATGCATTTACACACCAAGAAGTGGTCACAGTTTATGAGAGTCAGATAGTAGAGATGTATGAGAATTACGTCATTTTGTAAGGACAACATAGACGATGTGTCAAAATGGTAAGGCAAGTGGTAGCATGAGTATACAGTGATTTGTGCCTGTAGTAACTGTTGCTGATGATAACTCTGGTTCTAGGAAGCTTGATGAAAGTGCGAGGGACTACGCTGTCGGTATGGCTCACAGAAGATCCACAGAGAGGCGCTCGACATTCCCACGGCAAGTGGCTGCCTGATATTCACCAGATGCAGCTGTTGAAAGCTGCAGACATCATGTGACAAAGCAGCAATACTACGCCGGCATTCATCCAGCGAACCAACAGCTGATACTCCGCCAGGACTGGTGCAGAGAGTGAACAAGCCCATGGTCATCCAGACTTGTCAACGGCCAAAACTGTTGGCAGGGCAAGTAACATGTAGAGCTCCAGACTGTTGGGGGGGGGGGGGGGGGGCTGTGCGGCGGGGAGTGTTCACATACACCAGGTGGCCAACAGTGTGTCCAGCACAATCTGAGAGGCATCAACATTGCAGAGCTACCCATGTATCCCGGGTATCCCGTGGTTGAGATACGAAGAAAATGCCATTGATGGGCTCATACAAAATTGTATCTGCCCTGACCTCCCCCCCCCCCCCCCCCCCCCCCCCCCCCCCCCCAATAGCAGCTATTCCGCTAAAAATATTCAGATTAATTGATGATCGGAAAGGTAGTCTTATATTTGATTAATGTGCATTTATTTATTTATTTACTATTAATAGGACTGATATTTGACAAAGATGACTGGACAGTGGTGGACGACTCATCACCCATTGAATCCACTTTATATGTCTGTGTACACATGTGACCAACTCCCACAAAATGATAGATAAGTCGCATTTTGAACTTACTAAGATATGTATTTCAACAGAAAGATGAGAAAAAGATCTTTCCAATGATATATAAAGAATTTCTGTATGTTAAAAAATGAAAAAGTTATGACCCTTCAAAGAGTCCCATTAACACGGTAGCCATTTTAAGAAAAAATGGCTTCAAAGTTTCCCTACTTTCTCCAACCATTTTTCCTGAGCAACCAAGGTTTAATTTTGCTATAAACTTATGAAAATGTGGGAAACCATCAAAATAATCATTGCAAACACTTTAATAATTGAATGTTATCCCAGTCAAATATATATTAGTCTATTTAATGGCTGTTCAGGGCGCTGGAAAATGAAAAAAAAAAAAATCAGATTTTCTTGTATAGTAGATACTTTTGTTTTTAATGTTATCTTAGCACAGATACACTGATCACAGTTGATTGAATTAATATGTATTTTCTAGTTTCATTTTGCCCAGCGTTTAAAAAAAAAAAGTGGGTTCTTGGAAGGAAAAAAGGTAGCTCTCTTGCACTGTGCGTCACACACACTACTGGACTCATGATTCATGACATCCTGTGATAAAAACAGCATGTACTCATAATTAACAAACATACCTTATCAGAAAACAAATGCTTGTGCATTATTCTTCCTTCTTCCTTTTCAGTTGCCTGGGTGGAATCTCTCTTGTCCTCTCACACACGCACACACACACAGAGTTGTATATACACATGGTGTACTTAATGTGTCTGTTTTAACTTCTATATGTATTCATGATGTTTCCTTTTCTTATATATGTGCTTATTTGTGTGGGTATGTGTGTGGGTGTGGGTGTGTGTGTGGGTTCCTCTCTGTCTAAAGTTAATTTTCAGTTGATACTGTTTGCATGCCCATGTTGTTTTTTCCTTGAAATGATTAGTCTTTGGATGTTGCCTTATGATGTTTTTTTTTTTTTTTTTTATGCTGCCTTATGATGCCCTTTTCTTACTGTTTTGGAGGGCAGGATGTAAAAAAGCTGTATAGCTTATTCCTGTACCCTGAGTAAAGATCATTTTGACTTCACACACACACACACACACACACACACACACACACACACACACACACACACACACACACTATATCCCAATGATCAAAACCTGTGCTCCCTCTCCTCTCCACAAACACGCACACACACACATATGTTGGCCATCAGCAGCTGGAATGCATTAAATGATCATTTTAATCTGCATGCAGTTACAGGAAAACTGTTCTGCCATTTGCAGATCTGGCAGAGGCTGCCCATTGCAGTTCATGCCTGTATCTGTTGCGTACGTCACTGTCACCAAATTTTTGGATTATGGTGACAGCATTATACCTGACAGATCTGCACTTTGTTCAGTTCGTACAACTGGCTCCTCATTTTCTTTTTCATCTTCGATTTCGAGTCAAACAGGCTGAGACTGACACACGCCGGTCGAAGTTGATGGGGAAATCCCATTGTCTGCTTCGCTGTCAGTTCTTCGTTGAAATCGAAATCAAAATATTCCTATTCATTGCTATTGCTGGTGGCCAAATATTCGTTTATAAGGCCACTAATTCCCTGGCCTTCATAATCGAAAATATTTCCTGATTTTGATGAATTCAACAGCGTTACAATACGTCGATCCATGATGGTGATTTTTTCGAGTGAGGCGACGACGAAGGCAAAAGGCAATAGATTCCGTTGAGCTGTGACCAGTGAAAGGCAGCGTCTCTGCTGTTAACAGCTGAGTTACTAAGGCCATTTCGGTATTTGATTACTGATTGGTTGGAAGGCTTTCTAATGTGTACGACTTTGAATGCCTCTGTAGAGGCCTTCTGATTGGTTTATTTAAAAAGATTGTGTACAGAGTCTTAAAAGACATACTGAGCTTTCGAATTAAGATTGTGTGCAGAGTCTTAAAAGACAAACTGAGCTTTCGAATGATGTGCGGCATGCCAGGTGCTCTGCGAGGGATGTGCACTTGATTATCCGTTGAAAATGAGTAACTTTTCGCAATCGGTGTTGCTTAAGATTGATGACATGGAGTGAAAAAAAATCATTTAATCACATTTCTAGCTTAACAGGTAAAATCAGTGAAACATGATATGTTTAATGGTTTCCTATGTGTTGGTGCAAAAATCTCATTTTACCCCAAAATGACCTTCACCACTCTTTGTTGCCCGCAGCGGCAATCAGCCCTGCGCGACTTATCTATCATTTTGTGGGAGGCCGTCACATATGTGTTCATCAGCAGCACACATTAGCTGTTTATAAATGTTAAACATGAATAGTTTTCGCATCACTAGTGACAGTGCTCCGATATAGGGCTTACAAGCGACTGTATTATATTATGATAAAAGGATATCTATATGTCCACATGCAGTGTGGGGATCATGGGATATATAGTATGTTGCATCAAACAGGGCAATGTATGTGGCATGAATAAGTTGGATCTCACGCACCTAGTGAACATTGTTGGGTCTCAGACAAGAAACACGAAAACACCACGGTGGTGTGTTACATATTGTTGTTTCGTTCGTCTTTAATTGAAGTAACTATATGTGTGTATAGGGATAAAAATAAACCTGTCTGGGCAATACTGACCATGGACAAAAATAAATCTTACTCTTAAAAATTGACAGATGGTCCTAGAAACGGTCAGCGATTGGAGGTCTAGTATCGACTGGAAGAAGAGCGTCAGACTGGGCCACAAGAAGATCCAGGACTTCTGGCAGCCTGACCGGCACTGTGTCGGTGCCAACCCACATGAACAGGTGTGTGCTGTCCTGCCACTGTAAGGTGGCCCGGTGAGGGTCGTCAGCCAGAGAGACCTCCTCCCACCCACCAGTCTGCCAGATGAGGAACCAGAGTCTTCAACACCCCCGTCCCTTCTGCTGTCACCACAGACATCCACTCTGAAGAAGAGATGCCACTGATGCCACGTCCACGTCCTAGGGCACGGGCACCACTGGTGCCTGGTCCCCCTCATCCTCTGGATGGTGCTCTCCCTCCCTCCAGCCCCAGTGTCCGCTCCATGGAGGTCACAGTGCCTCAGGAATGAGGTAAAATATGTACATGCATACTGTTCTGCCATCCACAGACAGAAATCATGACCTGCGATCGTGCACCAAATCTTAATGTTCTTGCCACATCATTTCTTCCCATGTTTATTCATTCATGTTTGCTTGTAGCTACTGCTTTATTGTCATGAAAGGAATTGTGTTCCAAACCCATGGTGACCATACTCTGTTAACTGATGCACAGGCTTAGATGCACAAACAGAACGCATGACTTTTTGGCAAGATAATCAGAGCATGGCTGGTAGGTGTCCACGATATTTATCCCCCTAAGTTCAAAATTCTGGTATGATGCCGAGCCTCTTCCAGCCCCAGAATTGAGCTTAACTTGCCATCGTGGAAGATGGGTTTCAGTGTGAAGGGGGGAGGGAAGGGTAAGGGGGAGAGATGGGAGAGAGTGGATGGTGATGGAGTAAGGGGAGGGGAATAAGGAAAAAGGGGTGAAGATGGTGGATCCCAGTCAGGCCAGGAACATACAGGCAGAGCCCAGTCAGCTAATGGAGAGTCTTCCATTGACATAGAAGAGCAGACAAGGAGAAGACGGTGCCTGAAAAGAACAAAAAGAAATATTTTAAAGAAAATGGCAAGCAAAATAATAAAGGGACACACAATGTTAGTGTGGTAAATTTGAATGGGAAATGTCAGAAGGTTGGATCATTAAGGTGATATTCTAGTCACTCTTACCCAGTATAACTTGCCAGCATTTCAATTTTTTTTTAGATTATGTATTATTTTTTTTTTTTGGGGAAGGGGTGTGTGTGTAAAATAGGGACCATGTGGTAAAAATTGTACATGCTGTCAAGAGTGGATGCTAGCTGTCCTCTCTCCAGTCTAGTTGCCCAGGGATTCTTGGGCTCCATTTTTTTTTTTGTTTTGACATGCTATCATTGTTATAGTTATTTTAATCTGATCTGGGAGAGAACAGTCCATCAGAATGCCTGGCACCGTCAGCACAGCTCGCTTCTATCCACCTGAGGCATGTCAACTATTTACTTACTATAGGGTTGGGTCTTGTCCACCTGAAGGATGTCAACTATTTACTTACTATAGGGTTGGGTCTTGTCCACCTGAAGGAGGATGTCAACTATTTACTTACTAGAGGGTTGGGTCTTGTCCACCTGAAGGATGTCAGCTATTCCGTTATCGTAGGATTGGGTCTTACTATCCACCTGAAGCATGTCAACTATTCAGTTATCATAGGATTGGGTCTTTCATGTATAGTTGGCTGTGGGCTATTGTAATGAAAAACCATGTGTAGTTGGCTGGGGCTATAGTAATGAAAGACCATGTGTAGTTGGCTGTGGGCTATAGTAATGAAAGACCATGTGTAGTTGGCTGTGGGCTCTGGTAATGAAAGACCATGTGTAGTTGGCTGGGAGCTGTAGTAATGAAAGACCATGTGTAGTTGGCTGTGGGCTGTAGTAATGAAAGACCATGTATAGTTGTCTGGGCTATGGTAATGGAAGACCATGTGTAGTTGGCTGGGCTATGGTAATGGAAGACCATGTGTAGTTGGCTGGGCTATAGTAATGTGTAGTTGGCTGTGGGCTATAGTAATGTGTAGTTGGCTGGGCTATAGTAATGAAAGACCATGTGTAGTTGGCTGGGCTATAGTAATGAAAGACCATGTGTAGTCGGCTGGGCTATAGGCTGGGGCTGGGGGCTATAGTAATGAAAGACCATGTGTAGTTGGCTGTGGGCTATAGTAATGAAAGACCATGTGTAGTTGGCTGTGGGCTATGGTAATGAAAGACCATGTGTAGTTGGCTGGGCTATAGTAATGAAAGACCATGTGTAGTTGGCTGGGCTATAGTAATGAAAGACCATGTGTAGTTGGCTGGGGGCTATAGTAATGAAAGCTGTAAAATGGGAAGAAAATCATACTGTCTATAATGCCTTTTTTTTTTTTAAACAATATTGCAAATTAATTTTGTTTTTCATCAAGATGTGTGAACGTTTCATAACACCCTTTTGGAGTGCCACTGCAGAATCTGAAGTGCTGTAGTATGGCTGCAATGCTCAAAAGGCAAATAATGGCAGTGTTGTAAGGTCTTTATTCTTCTCATAGGTGATGCTGCTTTTTTTTTGTGTGTGTGTGTGTGTGTGTGTGTGTTTTTTTTTTTTTTTTTTTGGACTTAGTGCCCAACTTGTCGAGAAAGCTTGACAGTTGTTACCGAGTTTACAGATGTGGAAAAACTGAAGAAAATGGACTGTTGTTGTGGGGAGTTATATAATGTCTACTTGTTGCCCACCCTACCCTACCAAGATCACCTGACTTTTCTGTGCCTCTCCTACACATTTTTTTTATTCATCCCTTTTCTTTCACACACAAGGGGAAGAGCTGCTCTCTCTCTCCCCTTCTTGAGTAGTTTCACTTATTTTCCTGCTCCCCATTTTCCTGCACATCCTCACTCAGCCTCAGTGTGTGAGTCCATGGTTTCTCTTTTCTGTGCATCTGCTTCCATTCTGTTCCCTTCCTATGCCCCCCCCCCCCACCCTACCCCACCCCACCCCACCCGGGGGGGAATGTCTCTTCTGCTGCCAGTTCCCTCTTTTCTGTCACAGTGACTTGGCCATTTCTCTGTCTGCACTGTGTGGTCCTTGTTCTGGTGGTCTGTAGGCCATTTCTCTGTCTGCACTGTGTGGTCCTTGTTCTGGTACTGTAGGCCATTTCTCTGTCTGCACTGTGTGGTCCTTGTTCTGGTCTGTTGGCCATTTCTCTGTCTGCCAGTGTATGTGTGCTCCTTGTTCTGCTAAGTCTTCACATTTTCTGTGCAGATGCAGGGTGGGGGGGAGGGGTTTGGGGGAATCAAGAAGTGCCTAATTTTTTCCCTACGTTTAAAAATTGCATGCTGATCATTTTGCCCTCTTCTAAAACCCTGTCTTTGGCTCAATTTTTGAACTGGGAGCCACCATTTGTAGGCCTGGTGTGGGTCTTTACTGTGCCTGTTCATCACTCACTTCTGTTGTTAGCAATTAATGTCTGCTACTTTTCTTAAAATCTTGCATGGAGGCCGTAACAGTTGATCAACAAGAAATCTGTCAACAGATCAACAAGAAATCTGTCAACAAGTTGTTGATGCACAGTGCCATTGGCCAGTAGAACATTTCATGGTGTGGTCATCTGCATTGAGATGCATCTGTAGCCATGGTGGGACAGTGTCATTTATGGTGTGGGTCATCTGCATTGAGATGCATCTGTAGCCATGGTGGGACAGTGTCATTTTATGGTGTGGTCATCATCTCTGCATTGAGATGCATCTGTAGCCATGGTGGGACAGTGTCATTTTATGGTGTGGTCATCTGCATTGAGATGCATGTAGCCATGGTGGGACATCATGTAGCCATGGTGGGACAGTGTCATTTTATGGTGTGGTCATCTGCATTGAGATGCATCTGTAGCCATGGTGGGACAGTGTCATTTTATGGTGTGGTCATCTGCATTGGATGTGTAGCCATGGTATGGTGTGGTTATCTGCATTGAAATGTATCTGTAGCCATGGTGGGTCAGTGTCATGTGACTGGGATGAAGTGAGCGGAATGGCAGGTGCACTCAGCAGTCTTGTTTAATGTGCCTGATATGAGACATTCTCAAAAGGTGAAGCTGGGAAATGGGACATTAGGGCTCAATTTTCAAAATAAGATTTTTCAGTTCTCATTTTCAGGTGACAGCAAGTGGTAGTTAGTTACTATTTGAAAGAATTGCATGTCAGAAGATAGTTCATCTTGTTATACCAGAGAAATGTCATCATGTATTTCAAAAGTGACAAAATGTGGCATGTGACAGTGGACAAAAACGACACATAAAATCAGTAATAATAGATAAGCTCTGTATTATCTGTTTAGATTCAATTAGATCTGGCAAACATGTTTTGAAAATAATCATAAGATAATATGTTTGGTTCTTTAATTTGGTTTTTAAACCTGCCTGTTTTTTGTCCACTGTCACGTGCAACACGCATCAGGTGTTAAAAGTTTTTTCTTGTGAAGTTACTATGCGGCAGACCAATATTCACATGCCATTATCTTTATTTCAGAGGTGTCTAGTTTCATTGTAAAGAATCTACATTCACCTCAATAAACACTGTTTCCTTTTGTGAAATTAATGCATGTTGGTTGTGACAAAAAAAGTAACGGACAAAAATTAATCACAAACAACATAAAAAGAAGCAATACAGTTTCTGCATGCTATACTAATTCTCACACAGACAAGACAGGAAAAGATATGTTTCCTCCTTAAAAAATGAAAATGAAGCAAAACGTTTACTGCTTTCTCTTTTCTCTCCTAAATTAGGTACATAAATCATGTTGCACATGATACGGCCAATGGACAAAAAAAATGATAATCTGAAGACTGTTGCAACGCAGAAACGAGTCTGATATCTGACAGGATTCTCTAAGAAATCTGTAATATTTTTTATGATTAACATTATTATTCAAATGATACCAGATTTGTAATTACATGTTATTCTAAAAGATGATTATATAGCTTGCATACTTGGAGAGTTATGTTCTGTGTCCAATGTTTAGAACCAATACACTTGTTTTTAAAACATCAAGTGAATGAAATGAAATTTAAAACGAAAGAAATGGCCTCTTGCTTGATTCTGAGACTGTGTTTGTGTAATATTACAGTGCAGGTAATGCGTTATGTATATGTCTTTGTTGTAACTTACTTCAGTGCACAGTGACATAGGTTTGATTATAAAGTAAGCCACTTTATGATTTTTCATTATTGTTGCTTTGAAGAACGGAAACACACACACACTTTGAAGACACACACACACACACACACACACACACATAAAACCCTTCTTAAGAGAAAAATGATGCAACTCATCTTTTCCCATGTTCAAGTTAAAGTATCCTTCCTGTTGCATATGATCACAAACTAAAGAAATCCTCTTGCAAGTTGGAAATGCAATCCTCTTGCAAATTAGTCCTAAAATGTGTAAACAAATCGTTCTTGCAAATCAGAAATGCAATCCTCTCGCAAAATCAGACCTAAACTGTGTCCTTACTAAAAAAAAAAAAAAGAATGGGGGGGGGGGGGGGACAAAATGAACGAATACTTTAAACAAGCTTTTAACTTCTGATATTTGTACGAAAATTTGGGGTGTAGAGATACCTAGCATGCAAAAGGAATAAAAACACATGTGTAAATGCATACCATGTCAATGAACAAATAGAATCATGTAAGAATAAGTAAGTTTTGTTTCATCTGGCTGTGCAGAAATTAAATCCTGAACAACTTCTATTAGTTTGAAGTCCAATGAACACACCGAGTCACTCAAGGTGCTTTAAGCCTGTAATACAGTCTTGTGTTGGGTGCCGACTTCTGGAACAAGATCATGGTCCACACACTCTCTGAGGAGGTCGGCACTCTCAAGGCTGGTGTCTGGTCTGGACGGAAAATAGAAAAGACCCTTTTCCGCTTCATGCAGTTGATGAGTACTGACTTGATGTCTACAAAGATGATGTCAACCTTTGCAAAGTACTCTTCTCCCATCCAGCTGACTGTATAGAAACCAGAAACAGAGAAGACAAAAACAGAGAATATCCCAGACAGAGAAGTTTCTCTGTGGGTAGAGGCCACCACTTTGGTCCTCTTCAGCTGTGACAGTTTGGCCACTGCAAGCGAGTGGCATCAGCGACACGAAGTGGTTGGCCGTCCAGTAACGCTGATCCGTGTCTGCACGAGTCGATGACCACAAGGTGTTGCATGTTGGGGCAGAGCTTGAGGTGCAGGGGAACAAAATGCGGTTATACAGGCACACATACAGTGGCCAGCCCTTGACTGGATGAAAAGATGAGCTGGAGCCTTTAGAACATTGGCTGCAGCAGCTAACTGCCACAAACCCATGTTCACACCTTTGTATTTCCATCGCGTCTCTGTCAGAGGCTGCTTCAGTAGCTTCTTTTTGATGCGTCATCTGGAGTGAGACCAGAATTTTCTGCCAGCAGTGCACGCCAAGCACCTGTGTCTGGGTTCTTTCGTTTTCTTTATTCATATTCTCTCCCTTGCTATAAAGTGCTTTGTTCAGTGTGATGTTCTTAAAGACATTCTGCTGTTAAAATGGCCAAAAATCGTATGGCGATTCGCTGACATTTATTTAAGATTTGCTACTTTTTGGTTGCAAGTGTGAGAACCCAAAATTGTCGGTTGTGACAAATGGTCGACAACAGGTACTGCGTGCTGGAAATCTTTTTTTTTTCAGCAAATGAATTGTTCACTTGATTAATTTTTGGCATAATGATACACAGAATGTGGTCATGAGCCGTTTCAATGAGTTTACTGCACTAGCTTTGTCGAATAAATTCCAGCGCATTGTGTGTCTTGGATCAATATGTGGACAAAGGCTGTCACAACCGACAGACAGTTTTCAGACATATATTTTTCACACAAAAATGTAAAAACATAACAGTTTTGTGTCAGAAAATGATTTTTATTCTAATTAAACAGTTAAAACAAACAGGCAGTTCAACTTTGTAATGACAAGACTTTCAATACGCATCAGATATATATACAGTTGTCCCATTTGCAAATGAAAACTTGTACATAAAAATTGTGCAAAATGCTTTATTGTTACTATATAAGGTCCATCACATCTACCATTTTATCTTATGTATCTCTCAAAACTTCCAGGATTGCCACAACTGATTTATTTTCAAGTAATAATTATTTAAAAGAGAAATAGCTAAATAAGTGGGTAAGAGTTGTTAGTAACGACCTTTTGAGAATGTCTCGTATACATTCTTGTGTACACTATGAATATGTCAGTTTTTTATTTATTTATTTTTTTTTCATTCCTGAGGTCAGTTGTGTTCTCTGTGTGCCAACAGCTCTAACAGGGCTCTGTCTGGTCAGCTGGGCCAGAGCAGCAGAATCTGAACATCTTGCCAAACGCCCCTCACCTTCTGCTTTCCCTCCCCCAGCTTCCCCAAACCTGTCAACCTTTTTATCTTCCCACTTCTGTCATCTGGTGTTTTTTTCTGCCTTTCTGGGCAATTTTCCCATCGTTGTTCTCTGGAAACTCAGTTTTTTTTCTCTCTTACAGCAGTTTAATACGCTAGCCTTTTTTTTTTTTTTTTGTTGTTTTGTTTGGTTTGGTTTTTTTTTTTGGGGGGGGGGGGGGGGTGGCTACCTGGCAGTCAGACAATGAAATCTGTTCACACTGTCCTGAGTCAGCACTGGGTGTTGCTCACTCCAGTGTCTATTTGCCTATATTGATTTTATTTGTTCTTTGTGGCATTGAAATGCTTTATCTCATGGAAAATCGGTGAAATGTCAGTCATTATCAGTACAGCCTCTTTTCATATGTCTGGAAACAACAGCGCAGTGAAATTGCTTCTGTTTAATTCTTTTACTGAATGTTTTTCCCTGATGTTCTGATGGACTTTTTAGTGCAATGGTTTGGTGTAAGTTTGACAGACCTGAAGAGGCTCCGATTCATGGGCTGGGCCATAAGGATTGCAGTTTTCCTTTTCAAAACCTGAAAACTCCAACGCTAAATGTCGTTTGGGGTGTAACTGACAAAAAACAAAAAAGGAAGATTCCATCCAGTTCCTTGCCCTCTCCCTTCATTTCCACGTCTTCCATTTGTTGTTGTATTTTTTTACGTATTCCCAATATCTAGCCAACTGCTCCTACTTTCCCCTATTGACCCACCCTTGCTTTTTTTGGCCACCACTAGCACTTCTGTTCAATCTCCACCCCTCTCCCCAGGTTCAGCACCATCTCTACCCACTTCTCTTCATTTCTTTCACATTCTTATCCAATTTTTGTCACTATGACTTGGTGTTACATCACATTCCCTCACATACCTTCCCTGCTTGCTTGTACATGCAAACACACACACACACGCACTCACACATGCACACACACACACACGCCACACAAGACATGCCAAAAGACATGTTAAAGACAGTCCTTTTAAGGTATTTCAGTGGAACTGTCGATCAATTATAACTTCCATTGACCAATTCAAGCAAAAACTTGCCGAAGAAAACTAAATGTGTTGGCCTTACAATCCCTAAACCACACATAGAAATAAGTTACCTAAACTCGCTGGCTATTATTTTCCCCAATAGTTCAACAGGAGAACACTAATGATAAAATCAACGTAGCCATTGACATCAAGGAAGGAGAGAACTACACCTCCTGTGCAAGTCCTGTTCCACCAGACACACCTGATTCCTATTCCTGCGCAGTCAGGGTTCAGGTCATTACTAACATCGTTTTAACTGTTGTGTCGGTTTGTCTACCACGGGGACCTGACGAGCACAATGCTGAATGGTTACGATCATTTCATTTAAGACCAGATGAAACCAAGAATCTTGTAACTGGAGGGTTTTAATGCTCATTCCCCGTTTTGGGAAAAGGTTTGCCAGTTGGTTACTAGTAACCGTTTCATTGAAAATCTAGTCGACTCGTCCTTATATCTTTTGAATGACGGGAGAATAACACTTGTTCCTGACAACCCAAAGAACACCAATGGTAAAATCAACTTAGTCAAACTTCCACAATTTACCCTGAATGGGTCTGTCTTACAGTACATCAAATCTATTAAATTCTTAGAGTATATCTAACATCAAAGCTTTCATGGAACCAACATATTGAATATATTTTGAATAAAGCAAGAAAAAGTTTAAACTTCCTAAAGATCGTAAGCAAACCAAAATGTGGACAAGAGAGTTTTAACACTGCTCTTGTGCAGTCTAGATTGATTTATGCACAAGAAAAGTGTCCTCCACCAAATTTGTTTTAAAGAACTTTCACAAAAAAAGATGGCTCAGTGTTAGGTGACCATAGAACAGGAGCAGTTTTTATTATATCAAAATCAAAAGTGGAGGAATGATATTATCTTGGCAAACATTTGTCAATATTTATTGTACAGAATTAGTTTGCTGTTCTAATGTCCCTAAAGTATGTTTTAAATTCTTCATAGAAGTTGTCAACTTTTACTGTGCAGTGATTTGAAGTCAGCCCTTTCTGCCTTACAGTCTTTTAATCCAAAGATCCGCTGTGAGACTACGACAGAAATTAAATTTCAACAAATGAGAAAGTTGATCAAGCTGTTCGGACAGCAGCTTGCAGTATTGAAAGAAAGACTGCATTGAACATTCCGCTCGACCTATCAGACTGTTATACTTTAATTACTAGAGTATCCTTTAAACAGTTTCAAGAGGTTATTGGAAGACACAAATAGCCAATATTATCACAACTGTCTACAACCAAATCCTGACCAGCCCAAGATTCAGTAAGACAAATTTGAAAATACAACATCTAGAGAGGTAGTAAACTTTAATTCATAGGATGTGTTTAAATTCACTTCGAACCAAATACATTAAAAATATTTCATGTATGTGTGGGGAAACTCTTAGTGTACGTCATCTATTACTACATTGTCCAAGAGTAAAGAATACAGTGCACAAAGCTGGTTCTAATATTTCACATAAATGGTAATAGATGGACTCCACTGCCATTACCAAAAACGTGCAATAATTATGCTTTTCTTTGTTCATTATGCCCACATCTATCACGCTGTCCAGTAGGAATTTATCTTTAACTTTTAACAACCCCTCATATACAAAAAGAATTACACACACACGCACACACACACACACACACACACACGCACGCACGCACGCACTTGCACATGCAAATATACAGGCGTGCGGACACACACGCACACCATTACACAATGTCTGGAATCACTGTAATTAGGAAGACGTTGAATTGAAGAACAACACATCCCCCCCCCCCCCCCCCCCCCCCCCCCCACACCACACACACACACACACACACACACCCACACACACACACAATTTTGTGTGTGCAGGCTCCCCCTTAACATATCCTTTTTCATTTTCAGCATTTTTACTCATTCCCTCATTTTCCCCAGCTGTTATTTTTCCCTAATGGGAACATGAACAGGAGTGGCCTTGTGCCTTGTTATTGCCACTGGTTGTAGACTCCATTCTCTGCCATATCCATCTCTTTCTGTTCTAACCGACCACCCTTACCCACTGTCGGACTTTGTGAGATCATAGTCTCTTTTCCTGCCCTGTCCATCTTTCTGTCCTAAATGACCACCCTTACCCACTGTCGTACTTCGTGAGATCATAGTCTTGTTCCTGCCCTGTCCATATTTCTGTCCTAAATGACCACCCTTACCCACTGTCGGACTTTGTGAGATCATAGACTCTTTCCTGCCCTGTCCATCTTTCTGTCCTAAATGACCACAGTGGACTTTCTGAGGTCATGGACTCCATTCACTGTGGTGTCCATTTCTTTCTGTCCTAACCAACCACTCCTGTCCACTGAATACTTTTGTGTGGAGAGAGAGAGAGAGAGAGATTGCATGTGTGTGTTTGGGCATGATGTCCATGGTGAAAGTGCTGATCTTTATTAAGAATGATTGTAGAGCAACTCCAGGTCCTGCTGTTGTATTCAAACCTCTCTTTATTCCATCTATTTTTTTTTCCATTTCATTCCCTCCAACATATTGCGTTTGACAACCTTCAAACCATCCTCCACCCCCTTTCTCATCTCTTAAGTATCGTCTCATTCTTGCACTTCTCCATATGCATACTGTTCTGTTCACCTCCCTGACTTTCTCAACTTCTCTTTTGCTGACAACCCCAGTTCTTGGTGCTATTTCCCTTATCAAGAGTTTGCTTATGTCCTGATCTTTGTCTTCCAGAGGTCATCCTTGGCATTGCCTTCTAGGTCAGGTGTAACAATCTGCTCTGCTGCCTACCCAGTTCCACCTCCACACATAGGCACTCTTCAAACTTAAGCATCTAGTTTGTATTATTACCTCCACTGCCCAAACCTTCCAAACTATCATAGCTCTCTGATTTGACCTTCGATCTATCCCAGTATGTATGTTTTAAATAGAACTCCAGAAACTGGCACTTTTCCACAAATGTTCTGTTTTCTGTTTTTCATCCCATTCTCTTTCACTTTCATCTCTGTTAACCAATTTTTTTTTTCCTGTGTCCCCTGGGCTGCAGGGATAACACTGGATCTTGTATGTGTACATCCACTGGTATCTGTTTCTGAGAGGACAAGACAAGAGTACTGTATGTGTACATCTGCTGGTATCTGTTTCTGAGAGGACAAGAGTACTGTATGTGTATATCTGCAGGTATGTTTCTGAGAGACAAGGACAAGACAGGTGGGTGTACATGTATATTTTTTTTATGGGGGGAAAAAAAAGTGTGTGTGTGTGTGGGGGGGGGGGGGGGGGGGGGGTCTGGGTCTGTTTGATGTAGGGAAAGGAAGATAGCTGTAACTTGTGCCCAAGGTGAACAAAGGCAGGTATGGTAGTGTGCATGTTTGTGGAGGATATACATGCTAGTTTCGGATGTTGGAGCTATTTGTGATGAAAGTGTCCACCCCCCCCCCCCCCCCCCCCCCCACCCCTTCTAAGGCTGTGTGCATAGTGGACCAGCACAGCTTGGGCTGGGTGCACTATGCATGACTGGCAAAATCATCAACCTGATTTTTCTAACTTGCTGCCATAGTCATCCATCTATCCCTGTATGTATGTTTTTTAAATAGAACTCCAGAAACTGGCACTTTTCCGCAAATGTTCTGTTTTACATCCCATTCTCTTTCACCTCCATCTCTGTTAACCAATCTTTTTTTCCCGTGTCCCATTGTTGGATGAAAAGATGCTATGCGGGCTGGGCTGCAGGAATAAGACTGGATCTTGTATGTGTACATCCACTGGTATCTGTTTCTGAGAGGACAAGAGTACTGTATGTGTACATCTGCTGGTATCTGTTTCTGAGAGGACAAGACAGGTGGGTGTACATGTATCTTTTTTTTTTTTTTGGGGGGGGGGGGGGGGGGGGGGTCTGTTTTTGATGTAGGGAAAGGAAGATAGCTGTAATTTGTGTCCAAGGTGAACAAAAGGCGGGTATGGTAGTGTGCATGTTTGTGGAGGATATGCATGCTAGTTTTGGATGTTGGAGCTATTTGAGATGAAAGTGTCCACCCCCCCACCCTTCTAAGGCTGTGTGCGTAGTGGACCCCGACAGGTTGGGTGCACTATGCATGACTTTGGCAAAATCATCAACCTGATTTTTCTAACTTGCTGCCATAGTCATGCATAGTGCACACAGCCCAGCCTGTCCATGTCCACAATGCACATAGCCCAACACCCCTAAATGCATTTGAATTTTCAACTGTTTTATGTTGTAATATGAGTAATGTACATATGTTAATGAGGGCAGGATGTAGAAAAAGTTTGACAACACCAGCATGTCCTCCTTGATGAAACGCTTTATTTCTCTGTGTGCATTATGAAAAAGGGCAGCCATGAAACGATTGATGGAGAATATAGGTAAAAATAAAATGAATATATATATAACTGTGTGGATTGTTGGTCTGAAAGTGGTATGTATGTGATGTCAGATCAGACAAGAAATATGAATGCAGAGTGTGTTGATGCCATGTGGTAAAAGTGAACGAAAAAAAATTTGGGGGGCGGAATAGCCGATTCAGACTGTGGATCCCATGGTAAAATTGAATGAAACGAATTTTGGGGGCGGAATAGCCTATCTCGAAGTTCGAGATTCAGACTTTCCACCTCATGGTAAAAATGGATTTTCCAGTGACAAAGCATATAGTACAATAGTAGGCGATTCATTGTAGGGGGTTGGACATGTTGGCTTCAAGGTGTTTCGATCCATAGCCGTAATGGCACCACAATGTGGGACACTAATTACAATGCATTAACAACAAACGTGCTGATACACAAAAAACTATACACTGCATGCATGCGTCAAGCTTGCAGAGCTTTTGACCAAAGCTACACCCATAAAGATGCACAATGCATAGCAGTTAAACTTTCACAGGTTGACACCAAGGAATCTCAAATAACGGAATGACAACAAAACACAACTTTCCATGGCTGAAGGCTACACACACAAGATGTCCACTGCGTCACTAACTGAATCGACACAAAATATACATCGACTGCGTCACTAACTGAATCAACACAATATACACATCACCTGCTTCACTAACTGAACCAACACAATATACATCAAACTGCTTCACTAACTGAATGAACACAATATACATCACTGCTTCACAACTACACAATATACACATCAACTGCTTCACTAATTAATCAACACAATATACATCATCTGATTCACTAACTGAATCAACACAATATACATCGACTGCTTCGCTAACTGAATCAACACAATATACATCTAATGCATCACTAACTGAATCAACACCCCCCTTCCCGTTCCCCCACCAATCTACCCCCACACCACACCACCACTCCAAACAAACAGAAAAAAAACCTAAGTGGATATCATACAATGATAACTTCAGTACCACTACTTACATGAATACCAGTGCACATGTCTGATAACTTCAGTACCACTACTTACATGAATAACCAGTGCACATGTCCGATAACTTCAGTACCACTACTTACATGAATAACCAGTGCACATGTCCGATAACTTCAGTACCACTACTTACATGAATAACCAGTGCACATGTCCGATAACTTCAGTACCACTACTTACATGAATAACCAGTGCACATGTCCGATAAACTTCAGTACCACTACTTACATGAATAACCAGTGTACATGTCTGATAACTTTAGCACCACTTCTTAACATGAATAACCACGTACATGTCTGTAACCGATGTACACCAAAAGTGGCCCACGAAAAAGAAGAGCCTGTTTGCACTGAAAGCGCCTGTGATGGGAACAATCACCGAGTCATGCACAAATAAAAACATTGCATTGCTGAGTGATGGAACAATCACCGAGTCATGCACAAAATATACATTGCATTGCTGAGCTCGCAAAACATGAGACTAAAGTAAATAGGACTGCATACCTTGTAAGATCAATGACTGATTCATCGCACATCAAGTTTCAACCCACACCAATACACAATGCATAGGCATTAATGAGATGGGGGAAATAACCCTGGTAGTTAGACCTTGCTTCACAGCACACACTGGAGGGAACACAGCCCACTTCACCCATGACAAAAGTGCACGTGTAAGTGAATGTGTGTGTGAGACAGAGGGAGGATGAGGGAGACAAACTGGGGTACCAGGGCTGACTTGGCCAGTCTGGAACAACCACTGTATCAACAGTGGCCCTATGATGGGGTACCAGGGGTTGACTTGGCCAGTCACCTCACTTTGCAACTAACTGTAATGATTTAGTTTCAGTTCCTTCATAGTTAACATTACAGCGTCACACAATTCCAGAGATGAAAGTTGAAAGAAAATGTTTGTCACATGAAATGGAGAGCCCCCCAAAGGCCACTAATTCAAAGAAATAACGGTCCCTACTAATGAAAAGAAATGTGATATTATCTGCCCATACACTTGAAAAGAAAAACATTTTCTGACACTGAATCTTAAAGCTCCCAAACGATCACAATGAATCTCAAGGGAACTTTACCTTTCTAGTCTTAATTTCTTGACAGTTCCAGAACAAGTATCAGCTGGGGCTTATTTCAAAGTGAACATTCTGGTTTTCAAGCAGAATTGTGTAAAAGGAAAATTTGTGGTCATTGAAAAAGCAGTCAAGGATGGATGTTTCTACACATTCTTCTTGATAACTGACAGTGTACATGACCCCCTCTGGCTTTCCTACACACCTACGCATTGTTGATAACTGAAAGTGTACATGATCCCCTCTGGCTTTCCTACACACCTACACATTATTGTTGGTAACTGAAAGTGTACACGCCCTCCTTTGGCTTTCCTACACAATATACAAACCAGGAAGTGGTCCTAATAATGACAGACACCAAACAACCCACCACCTTCTACCTGCTCCCTAAAATACACAAAATCCACACACCTGGCAGACCCATTGTTTCTGCTTGTAGCCGCCCTACATAACACATTTCACAGTACTTACACTCTCTCCTCCAACCCATAGTACAAAGCCTCCTCACATACCTCAAAGACACAACCCACACACTCGGCATGATCAATCATACAACCCATAGTACAAAACCCTCACATACCTCAAAGACAACCCACACACTCAACATGATCAATCATACAACCCATAGTACAAAGCCTCCTCACATACCTCAAAGACAACCCACACACTCGGCATGATCAAATCATACAACCCATAGTACAAAGCCTCCTCACCTACCTCGAAGACAACCCACACACTCAACACGATCAAATCTTACAACCCATTGTAAAAAGCCTCCTCCTCACATACCTCAAAGACAACCCACACACTCGACATGATCAATCATACAACCCATAGTACAAAGCCTCCTCACATACCTCAAAGACAACCCACACACTCAACATGATCAGTCATACAACCCATAGTACAAAGCCTCCTCGCATACCTCAAAGACAACCCACACACTCAACATGATCAATCATACAACCCATAGTACAAAGCCTCCTCACATACCTCAGACAACCCACACACTCAACATGATCAAATCATACAACCACTTGGCGATGTCTCTCTCTCACACTTCCATCCCTCACGCTGACGGACTGAAGGCCCTCACATTCTTTCTGAACGAACAACCCCCTAACCCACAACACCCTCCCACAGCTACACCTTGAATTTAACCACCACCACACCATCTCACAAATCAGTGGTGTTGCTATGGGAACCAAAATGGGACCATCCTACGCCTGCCTCTTCATGGGAAACGTAGAACAACCGCCTACTAACCTTTTATACAGACTCAACACCAGAGCTCTACAAAAGATACACAGATGATGGACGTTAGAACACCGCCTACTAACCTTTTATACAGACTCAACACCAGAGCTCTACAAAAGATACATAGATGACAGACTGGAGCCACATCCATGCCAGAAGATGACCTCCGCAATTTCCTCACTTTGCTGAGACCTTCCATCCATCCATCCAATTGACCTACACCATTTCACAGTCAGACAACTTCCTGGACATCACCATCTCCCTCAAAGATGGACTGCTCAAAAACCTCCATTTTTCTATAAAAGCACTGATGTGCATTCATACCTAGACAACACATCTTCCCACCACCCATCCACTGAAGACAGCAGCATTCCTTATTCTGAATCCCACCTATACAGACTGCTCCAAAGAAGAAAAAAACTTCATTCTACAAGCAGCCAAAATTGTCTTAAGTTTTTCACCAACTGTGGATTCCCCAATGCCATCATTAATGTGCTCTCAGCTATATCCAGAACATCTGCTCTGGAAACCCAGCCTCCAAAAGAGACGGACCGACCCACCGCCTGCCTCCTCTTCCACCCACCCACACACTCTCTCTTCTACAGGAAACACAAAAAAAAAAGAGAAAAAGAGTAACCCTCCTGAAAACAAAGTCCCCCACCCTCAGGGGCACACAAGAGGGTGACCCTAAGAGCGGCTGGGTGGTCTAGACAGACCACTTTTACCAAGTTCTACTGCAAACCTGTGCTTCACAAATCTTTGGGACAATCGGTCTAGACAGTTTGTAAATAAGAAATAGGAATGCTGCAGGGTCCAGTTTTGACCCAGTGTGACTGACTGATGCTTCATGATAGTTTGACCCAGTGACTGATGCTTCATGGTAGTTTTTGACCCAGTGACTGACTGATGCTTCATGGTACAGTTTGACCCAGTGACTGACTGATGCTTCATCATGGTACAGTTTGACCCAGTGACTGATGACTGACTGACTGATGCTTCATGATGCTGACATGGTACAGTTTGACCCAGTGACTGATGCTTCATGGTACAGTTGACCCAGTGACACTGATGCTTCATGGTACAGTTTGACCCAGTGACTGTTCATGGTGTTGGACAGTTTGACCCAGTTTGACCCAGTGACTGATGCTTTGACCCATGGTACAGTTTGACCCAGTGACTGACCCAGTGATGCTTCATGGTACAGTTTGACCCAGTGACAGTTTGACCCAGTGACTGACTGATGCTTCATACAGGTGACTGATGATCATGGTTTTTGGTACCAGTGACTGACTGATGCTTCATGGTACAGTTTGACCCAGTGACTGACTGATGCTTCATGGTACAGTTTGACCCAGTGACTGACTGATACTTCATGGTACAGTTTGACCCAGTGACTGACTGATGCTTCATGGTACAGTTTGACCCAGTGACTGACTGATGCTTCATGGTACAGTTTGACCCAGTGACTGACTGATGCTTCATTGTACAGTACAGTTTGACCCAGTGACTGACTGATGCTTCATGGTACAGTTTGACCCAGTGACTGACTGATGCTTCATGGTACAGTTTGACCCAGTGACTGACTGAGCTTCATGGTACAGTTTGACCCAGTGACTGATGCTTCATGGTACAGTTTGACCCAGTGACTGACTGATGCTTCATGTACAGTTTGACCCAGTGACTGACCTTCATGGTACAGACCCAGTGACTGATGATGCTTCATGGTACAGTTTGACCCAGTGACTGATGCTTCATGGTACAGTTTGACCCAGTGACTGATGCTGATGCTTCATGGTACAGTTTGACCCAGTGACTGACTGATGCTTGATGGTACAGTTTGACCCTGAGTGTACAGTTTGACCCAGTGACTGACTGATGCTTCATGGTACAGTTTGACCCAGTGACTGACTGATGCTTCATGGTACAGTTTGACCCAGTGACTGACTGATGCTTGATGGTACAGTTTGACCCCAGTGACTGATGCTTCATGGTACAGTTTTGACCCAGTGACTGATGCTTCATGGTACAGTTTTGACCAGTGACTGATGCTTCATCATGTACAGTTTGACCCAGTGACTGATGCTTCATGGTACAGTTTGACCCAGTGACTGATGCTTCATGGTACAGTTTGACCCAGTGACTGATGCGTCATGGTTTGACCCAGACTGATGCTACATGGTACAGTTTTGACCCAGTGACTGATGCTTCATGTGTACAGTTTGACCCAGTGACTGATGCTTCATGGTACAGTTTGACCCAGTGACTGATGGAAAGTGATGGCATGCCAAATTACAAATTGTTTTTGGATTACCAGAAACTTTACAGTTCTTGTGTAATTAAATGTAGATAAAATTTGTCAACTTGTTTATATTGCTTTTATGACTGATTCAGTACTCATGACCTCAAACTCGGAAGTCTCACGTCCTCGTGAATGACCAATCGCTGACGATTAATGATTAGTAAATTCAAGCAGACTTACTTGTAAATTGAGACTGAATTGGAATTATTTAGAGTCTAGTGATGGCAATGAGCAATTACGTGCCCTCCCATCTCGGCTCTGGATGATTCTCGCTTACCCTCCCAGGTATTGTCTGTTGAATTTATTTTAGAGGTCATCCCTGTCTATATATTGGCTAGATGTGCGCGCATCATATCTC
The DNA here is from genome assembly GCA_016801955.1 of Conus betulinus. Taxonomy (NCBI): domain Eukaryota; kingdom Metazoa; phylum Mollusca; class Gastropoda; order Neogastropoda; family Conidae; genus Conus; species Conus betulinus. Next base: position 6,923 of record JADBJO010021097.1, on the reverse strand, counting down.
ACGTAATTGCTCTTTCCATCACTAGACTCTAAATAATTCCAATTTAACCTCAACTTACAGGTAAGCCTTGTTAAACTTACTAATTATACCACAACCTGCATTCTGCTTTTCCTGACTTCCAATGAAGAGAGGCCAATGAAACTGAAAGGAAAACTTTCAATACAGACAAGCACCCAAAAAAGCTGAATACTGTACACAGACATATATGCATGCACACACCACCATCACCCAGGGCTTGGAAGGAGGCTGCCACAGACAGCAGAAGACCAACAGCACCGACTCCAACCAATCACCGTTAGGGGCAGCGACATCAACAACTACACAGACTACAGTCAGGGTAACCCTGTCCGTAAAGGCCTCCGGCCAAAAAAAAAGGGTCCAGGATCCTGCGTCAAAGCCACAAGTGGACTCCAGGGCCAGTGGCCTTGAGGGCACAAAGGTAAGTCCCCTGAAGCTGTGTTCTGAAATTTGTTTTTGTTTTTTTTGTTTGTTTTCACACTGAAGTATTGTTAGGTATGCTTAAGCCTTTACACATCCCAGCAATTCTTAATACCTGGAATCTTGTCAATGTCCTTCCCAATTCTTCTGTTCTTAGTCTTTGAAACATTTGAGCCCACAGATTTTCTTTTTAGCCACTCGAATTTGGGGATGTCGGCAAAAGCTTTAACAAACCAAACCAGTACACTAATCGATTGGTTTGAGAACTTGAAACCTGATGGTCTTAATATTACCTCCCCCCCCCCCCCCCCCCCCCCCATTTTTTCCCAGCAGATTTCTGCAAATTGCAAGAATGACCTTGGAGACTTTTAAGAAGCCTGAATTCAGGCTAAAACCCCAAAAGTCTCATGTCTGAAAAGTGCAGAGGAGGTCAAGGACAGAAGAGATGACATGGTGTGTCGGACGACAACGAAGACAACCTGTCCTGCAGACAGCAGAGGAGATGACTTGGTGGTGTCGTTGGACGACGATGAAGACAACCTGTCCCTGCAGACGGCAGAGGAGGCAAAGCGGCAGGGTGAGGAGGAAGCAGAAGAGGGGAGACCATCCAAGAAGAGGAGGTCGAAGGGGGGGACGGCACAGGAAAGGCACCAGCTGCTGGGAGAGGTCAGCATGAGTGACCGTGGACGAAGAATCCGTGTGCTGTGAAGAGACAGGTGAGAAGACGTTAGCACTGGGGAGGGGGAGATGAGTCAGAAGAATCATGAGTGACCGTGGACGAAGAAGAATCCGTGTGCTGTGAAGGGGCATCAGTGACCGTGGACGAAGAATCCGTGTGCTGTGAAGGGGCATCAGTGACCGTGGACGAAGAATCCGTGTGCTGTGAAGGGGCATCAGTGACCATGGACGAAGAATCCGTGTGCTGTGAAGAATCAGCATGTGAGTGGACGTGGACGAAGAATCATCAGTGTGCTGGGGCATCAGGTGACATCAGTGACCGTGGACGAAGAATCCGAAGTGTGCTGTGAAGGGGCATCAGTGACCGTGGACGAAGAATCATGTACTGTGAAGTGGCACCAGTGACTTGGACGAAGAATCCGTGTGTGAAGGGGCATCAGTGACCGTGACGAAGAATTTATGTGCTGTGAAGGGGCATCAGTGACCATGGACGAAGAATCCGTGTGCTGTGAAGGGGCATCAGTGACCGTGGACGAAGAATCCGTGTGCTGTGAAGGGGCATCAGTGACCGTGGACGAAGAATCTGTGTGCTGGAAGGGGCATCAGTGACCGTGGACGAAGAATCTGTGTGCTGTGAAGGGGCATCAGTGACCGTGGACGAAGAATTCATGTGCTGTGAAGGGGCAGGTGTAGCCCCCAATGTGCGGTGAAAATGTCTGTGACATCCATAAAAAACAAAAGAAAGCATTAAAAAAGGAAAAGAACACTCGCTTCTTCCTACTAACAATGACCTGTGCCGAGATGCAGTTTTCACACTTTGTTAGTCATGAAAAAAGAGGGGAGAAAAATCAATGATGATTGAAATATAAGTCATACTAAGCTTACAAAAGGTAAACAGCAAATACTTGTTTCCTTCTTGTCTGCAATGAGCTTACCTAACGCATCATGCGTATTGGTTCTGATGATCTATTTACATGACAGTCATCATTACAGCATAGCGGTGTTCTGGTGATCTATTTACATGACAGTCATCATTACAGCATAGCAAAGTGTTCTGATGATCTATTTACATGACATCATTACAGCATAGCTGTGTTCTGATGATCTATTTACATGATAGTCATCATTACAAAATAGCAGAGGTGAGACTAAGCACTGAGATTGGTTTTAAACCGTTCTTTTATAATATAAGTTAATTATAGCTCTAACTTTATTTAGCCACCGCTCCTGAAATAGACATCAATTTTCTTTTTCCCAGTAGTCTTTAATGTTCATAACAAAAAACATATCTATTTCAATGTCAATAACGCTTCCAAGTTATGTCACATGCGCACAACTTGTATGTTAAAAGTATCATCTGTTCAGCAGCGTTGATTCATCATTACAGCCATAGCTGTCATAGCTCGTTCTGATCTATTTTCATGACAGTCATCATTACAGCATAGCTGTGTTCTGATGATTATTTACATGATAGTCATCATTACAGCATAGCAGTGTTGATGACTAAGCACTGAGATTGGTTTTTACAATCTGTCTTTGATGATAACATGATAGTCATCATTACAATTATAGCTCTTGGTTTTAAACTTCTTTTATAAATAGTTTTTATAGCCACCGCTCCTGAAATAGACATCAATTTTCTTTTTCCCAGTAGTCTTTAATGTTTATACACAAAAAACATATCTATTTCAATGTCAATAACGCTTCCAAGTTATGTCACATTGCGCACAACTTGTATGTTAAAAGTATCATCTGTTCAGCGTTGATTCATATTCTCCAATATCATCTCTGTTCAGCGTTGATTCATATTTTCCAATGATTTTGATCTGTCTGCACGCTATTGAGGATTCTTTCAATAATGAATGTGCATGTTTACACATACAAATAATACAGATGTTTTGGTTTATACCGTGTCCGATTCTTTTTACGATGTTGTTAACGAAGCATCTGCCTTGCCTAGTCAGCCTGCCTCAACCACTTCAATGCCTTCCTCTGTGTGTTTCACCCCCTATCCTCTCCCCAACCCCACCCGTCTTCCACCCACCATCTCAAATTGTTCATTTTTAAGACCGAGTCCAAGTGACTCTTAATGTCAACACCACCAAACGGTCAAGCCAGATATCGATCACTGTTCTTTTATTGCACCGCATTATAATTAGGTATGCATACCATTTATGTCGCTCTCCACAATCTCTTCTAGTTGTTCTGTGCCTTTCCTACTACCTTGGACCTCCCCCCCCCCCATCCCCCTCCCCTCCCCCCCCCTGCTCTCTTCCGTTTGTGGTATTTAGGATGATAATTATTTTCTGCATGCCTTTTGAATACTTTCTCACTGTATCTTACTCTCCCCGTTAATACTGTTTACTTCAATGCCAACATGCAGCTGGTTTTCATCGATGGGGATGGTATTGTTTGTACTTCTGTGCGACGACAGTGACTACTGTTCATGCATTCTTGTTTCATGATGATTGTTTTTTACATCTTGACCACTATTAAATGTGGCCAAGTGTATTGCATCATAATCATACATGCGTGCATGTATGTGAATTAGTATGTAAATATGCATATATACATATGTAAATGTGCCAAAGTTTTAACTAATACATGCCCTGTGTGTCTGTCTGTCTGTCTGTGTGATGTGGTGGTGCGGTGTGTTTTTGAGTTTTGTTCTTTGTTGAATTTGGAGAAAAGAAAAAGGTTTGAACCTTGGTGAATTAATAACTGGAGTTGAATTTTGAAGTTAGTGTTGATCAAAATTTCAAGTTGTCCATCTTCCTGAAGTACGCATGATATCATAACCATCACCACCACCCCTTCTTTCTTTTATCTCCTTTCCCTCCCAAACAACTTATGCGAAAGCTTTTCTTTTTCTTCAAAGATGAAACAGGGAATATCTACTATACAAATACATATTGGCATTCTGAAGCAATATGGGAAGCAACTCTGGAATTTTAATCATTTGCTTACAGTTATGGTTTTGTCCCTTAGTTTATGTCATCTCACCTTATTCATGTCAGTGGGAAAGGAGAGAGAGAGAGAGAGAGAGAGAGAGTGTGAGTGTGTGTGTGTGTGTGTGTGTGTGTGTGTGTGTGTGTGTGTGTGTGTGTGTGTGTGTGTGTGTTTTCATTCTGTCAAAAAGCTGATTATTCATATCATCAGTACTAAGTCATTTCTAATTTTCTAATGAGTGTGTGATTATATGTCCTGTACACCCCTTATGCCCACCCTACCCTTCCCAATCCATTTTTTTTATGTAAATAATCCATGTATTGAAAGGAGTGACTCAGTGAGCATGAATAATAGCAAA
>JADBJO010021096.1:10000-30168 GCA_016801955.1 Conus betulinus | reverse complement strand
AATTCGAGGGTTTTATGCAGAAAAGCGTGCACTCTCTCGCTCTCTCATCTTTGATTTATTCCTTATTGGTTTGCTAATTCCCAAGTTGAAGTACAGCCGGAGGTGCGAGTAGGACTCAGAGAAGCGCTGTCGTCAACTGCCTACGAGCTGGGGGCAAAGCTGCACCAACCTCCGGAAACCTGGGCTGCGTTCACATTGGGTGCAGGCACACGCAGGGCATTGCATTGAGATGTCGAGAGACACAATTGCTCCCTGGCAATGAAGCCATTGTGTAATGGCCACTGGATGCATCACGAAGTAAACTCCACGGGAGCGTTCCCATGGGAGTACCCAGCCCATATTTCACGACTGCAGTGTCCACAGGCGAAAAACTCCACCGCCAAGCAACTGCCGTGTGCGTCCCATAGCCTCACTCGTTGCTGTTCCGCTGACGGTGAAAACATTACAACTCACACACGGCCAGCACTGGCCATGAGGTCTTGTGTGTCCTCTAAAGAGGATCCCGGGTTACTGTCTTTCCCGCTGTCCACAGCACTGTCTCTGCGGTCAGTGGCCTTTCCTTACCGTCGGCTAAAGGGGCAGACAAGAAAGATACGCCGGAAGGTGCGAGTTCATTGATTTATGTATTCATGTCTGAGCTTCTGTCATTTAGTTCTCTCTGTTTTTTCATCGACAGGATCATCTGAGCGCATTTCTTTATTCATCATTTGTGTATAATGTTTCTTAATTCACCCGTTTGCTGACCTGCTGGCTGTTTTGTGCCACACCACACACACACACACACACACACACACAGAGAGGAGAGGAGAGAGAGAGATGGAGAGAGAGAGAGAGAGAGAGAGAGAGAGACACGCACACACAGAGAGAGAGAGAGAGAGAGAGAGAGAGGAGAGAGAGAGAGAGAGGAGAGGAGAGACCAGACAGACAGACAGGAGACAGACAGCGGACAATCATGTTGGGCACCAAATGGAAGTTTTCTAAAAGGGTTGACATATTACAATTATATAATATTATATATATATATATTATATATATATATTATTGTCTCTGTCGCTCTTTGTTTTTTTTTTTTCTATTTGTCTCTTTGCCTGTCTGTCTCTGGTGTAGCAAAGATATGTACATTAATGTTTGTAATAGTTACCTTCATGAACACACAACACGAGCATAAATGAAAGTTTTCATTTCAAATCAATGTATCTTTTTCCTGGTCTCGTACAGCACCTTTCTATCATTATGAAAAGAAACTTGTGAGCATTGGGATTGACAGCGTTTTCTTCTCAGATACTAATTGTGCAATTTGCGTCAACTCCGTCCACTACAGCCAGGTTTTTCCCTCCCCCCCCCCCCCCCCCCCCCCCCGCCTCTCCCCCTCAGGGTTCCTACAAACCCAAGAACAAAATTCAAGTTTTCAAGGAGCGTTTATTATATTTTAAGGCAAGAGGGTGGCATGAGAAATCATTGTTCTTTTTAAAACTTCATTTTTTTATTTGTTTAAAAAAAAAAGAAAAAAAAAAAACATTCTGACGATTTCAAAGCTCTTGTGTGATTTGGGGACCAGAAATTGGGGCAAAATGATCAAAAATGAAAAAAAAAGGTTCATGACAAGAACTGTATTTGTATCATAGCAGACATGTTAGGCCCTTGAAACATGGACTTTCCTTGTTTTGCTGGGCTATAGTAATGCAATTACAAAAGGATTTTAATATACTGTTTTGCTGGGCCAAAGTAATGCAATTACAAAAGGATTTTAATATACTGTTTTGCTGGGCCAAAGTAAGGCAATTACAAAAGGATTTTTATATCTGTTTTGCTGAACTAAAGTAATGCAATTACAAAAGGATTTATATATATATAAACTGCTTTTTTTAAATATTTTTTTTCCATATGGTTGCATCAGGCTTCACGTTTCATTGCTTTCGAATTATTCTAATAGAAATAGCAAATGATACGTGCTGTTTTGACTTATAAAGTAAATATAATTGCATGCAGAAATCATTTCTGACCAAAAGCAAAAAAATTACCAAGCTAGCTTGTCTGGATCCCGAGATATTGTACTCCTTGCACATCAACTGTTGTTGAAAAAAGTGATTTTCAGAAAACGGCGTTTGAAAATAAAGAAGTTAAGCAATACACACACACACACACACACACACACACACACACACACACACACACCTCCTTCAAATAAAGTCATTTTTAGTAAGAAAAATTTGAAAGTAGACAAAATGAACACCACAGACGGTTTTAAAAGACTTTCTTGAGCAGAAAAACACATAAAACCCAAAACACGATTTGTGAAAAAAATTGGTCAAATTTTTGCGACAGCTCTCTACACTACTTCGTAAAAATTGAAAAAAGAAATGGCAGTTTGATTTTTCTGCATTCAGGTTGATGAAAAAAAATTATTTTGAAACAATTATTAACAAACACTGTCGCGATACAGGATTGTCGTCGGCGATTTAACCAAGGGAGATAATTTGTAACTTCATCAAGTTTGATGAGGTTACTAATTATCTCCCTTGGTAGAATCGCAGACGATCCTGGATCGCGATGATGTTTGTAAAAATTGTTTTAAAATAATTTTTAATTAATCTGAACGCAAAAAAAATCAAACTGCCATTCTTTTTTGCCACATTAAAGATTTTGGGGGCTGATGGTTTGATTTTCAAAGGTTTTCATGGAGGTTTGGTCAACAGAACCACATTTTAATTTCACAAGGTTTTCAAGGTCTTGAAATTCCCTGTCAGAGTTCAAGGAGTTTCAAGGAGCGTACGAAGCCTCTCTCTCTCTCTCTCTCTCTCTCTCTCTCACTCGCTCGCTCGCTCTGGTTCTGCTCACAAAAAACTGCCAGTTGGACACTGATACCTGGTAGCAAAAAGGAAAAGGTATATGCCTGTCCCAAGAATTGTCGTCCTTGAAGAATATATGATAAAACATCAGAGGTAAAAGGCAAAGAATATGCAAATATACACACACATTAGGAAGAATATTTCACGTTTCCAGCATTTCGTTCCAGTGCGTTATCTCACACTCATTGTGTGATCACTGTCAGTAAAATGAAATCTCTTCCAATGACTGGAGACTGTAGGCAAATCCTTGATGATCTGATCATCGACATCCGCATTGCAAGATAGATAATGGTTTGGGCTTGCTGATAATATGCTTTTCAGCCTTCTATGGCTTGCTGACTGATAACACTGTTGGCACCTGACAGTGCAAAATGTGTGAAGGGTGCTGCTGTGTTGTTTACACAGCTAGCACAATGCCAGGATGCTGTCAGTATCGATTTCAGTGTTTGAAAATGTCTTCAAGTTTGACCAGTGGTGTTCCCGGCTTAATCACGTGGGAGACAGCTCCAAGACCATCAGGTCTTACGGAGCATTCCACTGGAGTGAAGGACTTGCTGCTGCGAGTCTGCTTCACGTTGCTGACGACAACTGTGGATAATGTCTTGTGATTTTGTTTATGTCTTGGATTGTAGGTCTTTTCAGCTGACACCGCCTGCCAGCAGTATCAGAAAGTTCCAATAGCAGCTAGTTACTGAGGTTGACAATGTTCATCTGGAGAACGTGAAGAGCCGGAAAGATGGAAATGAAGTCTGCTGTAGGTGCAGCTCGCGTGTGCAGTTGTCTGCCTAAATCGCAGTCTGAACAACTTTCTCCTGTTATAACTATGTTCCTTGTCAGACATACACATTTTTCCGACATTGATGTCGGGTACATCTTCTGTAGTAATAGTAAATGGGTTCTATTCACTATCACAGACATCTGTGTTGAAATGTCTGACAGCTGAATCAACTTTCGTACATTTGTTTGAAAGTTGTCGGTCAATTTTAAAGAAAGTCACGGAACTGACTGTAGTGTCATTATCAACAGTTTTCACAGTCACTTTTCTCACGTTTTGTCTACTGCAAACACGTTCAAGCAGACGAAAAGACTTTGGATTTATACGTTTAGTAGACATGATGATCTCTACATGGCGGAAGAATTTTTAATATGTTCTAATCACTGCTCTGTCCATCTTTGCGATTCTGCTAGAACGGGAACGTCTGGTCGGGTGAGTGGACAAACGAATGGAGACGTGTCTCCATATTGAGGGCCAGTGCATGACATCAGACAGTCTTGAACAGGTGCACGCCAGGTGACCTCGGTCAGCGACTGGGATCATCTTGAACAAGAGCTCCAAAACACATCGTCTGGTAAGCAGAGAAGGTTGACCTGCCCATGGTCGTCAGCAGCTGTGGTGATTCTGTTGCCGAGTGTCGGCGAGTCTTCCTGTGGAGTGGATACGGATCCATTGCCTGTGGCCGTGTCAGTTGAAGCCATCGCCATATGCTCTGTAACCAGACAGAAAAAACTTGACCACATGAGTCCTGATGGGAGCTAGGTGCGCAACTGACCCAAGGAAATAAGTACCACTTAACTCAAAGGGTAGGGACAGAGCAATAACGACATCTGGCAGCAACAACAAAGGGTCCCTATCATTGCAACAGTTTTAAAATGCGATGTATAAACAAAGCACGACTTTCTGACTCAGTCGCACATAATGTTCTCTAGGATGTGCTGGAAAGAGTGAAGGTCGTGTGGTGTGGATACCTCTGAGACAGTCAATTAATTACTGATTTGTGAACAATTTTTTTTTTTTATTTTAAAGGTCATCCGACCATACCAGTACGGTCACGCAGCAATCGTGTTACAAGTAATGAATATGGGTGGCAGAGCGCTAAAAGGTCAGCATTTTTATACGACATTCTTCAATTCAAACGAATATGTAACAATGGCAGGATGTGAACAATGACCCATTTCTCTGTGGTAATAGATTGGCATTTTCCAGAGCTCTGTATTCATACAATTTTTATGATGCTGAAAAATATACTGTGTGACCGACCTATCAGGGATACATTTCATCATGTATATTATAAAATTCGATATTATCCTTCAACTTTAACTAATGGCGGCAACAGCACATACCGCAGAGAGAGAGAGAGAGAGAGAGAGAGAGAGAGGAGAGAGAGAGGGAGAGAGAGAGAGAGAGAGAGAGAGAGAGAGAGAGAGAGAGAGAGAGAGAGACGTTTGAGGTGTATTAAAAAAAGTAACCTGAAAGCATTTGCTAAAATTCGAAACCTCGATTCCTTTTCTCATTTTTCCCTTTCACATTATGACCACCATCAACGCCGTTTCTAGTGTCAGTACTTGTAACTGCCTATAAGTATTACAACACATGCCATACTGTTCAAATTTCGCATAGTACATTCCACATAGCTATCAACCTTTTGGATTCAAAGCTCGGGGACCAGGGGATAAAGATGAGTTCGGCTGAAAAGGGGGCACTTTGGTTTTTTACCAAACGCACTTTACCCCCACTAGTCAAACTGACGAATGCAGGGGTTTCAAAATAACGTTTTCCTGCCCAAAGTCACAAGAACATCGTTTTGACTGTATTCAGCAGTATCATTTTTAGCCGTACTAAAAACGTGACCCCAAACAAATGTTTTTGAAATTCTGGATATGTATACACAATTTGGGAATGATTTCTGAAGTATGGAAACACTCATGAAAAAAAACTCAGAACAGTTGGCGGCTATATATATAAACACGACAGAACTCGTCCTGATAGTTGTACTTGGTTGTCACAAAAGGCCTACTTAGCGTGTCGTCCGAACTTTACATATTAGCAGACACCAGCAACAAGGCCTACATCAGTAAAACTTGCGGCCACGTGTTACAGTCCTGACTCACCTTGAGGTATCAATATGAAAAAAAAAACACATTGCTTTCTTTGTTGAAAATTGTAAGTGCCTTAGTAAGCCTCTGTAGAATGGAGTCCAAAATCTATACAAGAATAAACGCCAACAACATTACTTTCACTGCTAGTGCTTGTAACTTGACTTTAAATTGCAAACGTAGAGCCTGGTCTGAAATTTACATATTGACAGAAACCCAGAAACAGTGCTTTCATTCTTCATACTTGTAAATTTTTCTTGCAATATGTAGCATTAAGAAGTGGAAGTTTTCCTTACACAATGTTAAACACCAACAACAGTTCTTTTGTTGTTAAAACCTGCAGATGCTCTAGCACTAAGTCAAATGAATAGCTACAATAACACAATTTCATTGTCCATTCATGTAGCTGCCTTATACGACATATAGTATGAAGCCCAAACTTCCCTGTACACATTAAGAAGCGTAAACAACACAGCTTTTATCGTCAATTCTTTCCCTACTGATAATACTATACACGTAGCATAGTTGTTAAAATTTGACACACTGATAAGCACCAACAATACTACTTTTCATAATGATTATATCTGTCTTTACAATGTGTGGCATGTAGTCTACTTTTTTTTCTTGCACATTATTTAACACAAACAATACTTTAGTTGTTACTTCTCGTAAATGCCTATTACAGTATGCATCACAAAATCAAACCTTTCCGTTATACTTTGACAAACACCAACAACATTGCTTTCAGTATAATTACTTGACTGTAAATTACAGTATGTAGCATTCAGTCCAGCCTTTCTTTCATACATTAAAAAAAAAAACATATGCAACACGGCTTTCGTTGTTAATATTCATTTATAGCTATACATGTACGGTTTAGAATCCACACTTTACTTCCACATCAACAAAACTTTGTCATTGCTTCCTTCACTAAAGAAGAAATGTTCCCAGCAACGCTGATGCTTCCTTGTTCCCTCGAAGGATTAGGCTGCGATTCCATTTGTCCTTTTAGCGGTTATGGCAGAGATTGCAGAACTGGAAATAATGAGGACATGATTCCACTTGTCCGTTAAAGAATTCGGCAACGGAAAGATTACGGATAACAGACTGGAGTATGCAGCGTTCGATGCCTTACCGGATGCGTCAACGGATAGAGGCGGGTCTGTCGTTATCATTTCATCGTGATTTGTTTCGAGAGCAAAAATGGCATCACTAAGCCACTAAACAGAACAACAAACACTTAAGAAACAATGAAATGGAAACGAAGCTGAAGAGAACGGGAGACAACATGGATTATAAGAAGAAGAAACTACTACTACTACTACTACTTCTACTACTACTACTACTATTGCTGCTGCTACTGCTGTTGCTGCTGCTGAAAATAATAATGGTAGTATAGTAAAATAAGGAGGATACTAACAATCAACGCGATAGTATTGTAGTAATGGTGATTGCGATACTCAAGTCAAAGAAGAGGAAGGGGAGACGTTAGAGGATAGATATGACTATAGTAGTAATGGCAATCATGATAATGCTAATAATCTCAATGATGATGTTGATGATGATCTTGATAATAACAATAATAATAATAATACAAATAATAATAACAATAATAACAACAACAATAATGATGATGATGACGATAACAATAATGACAATATTCATAATGATGATAATAATGATGATAATACACAGTCACTTTAAACGGCTGAGCATTCTGTAGACAGACGCAACTATCCTATTGAATGTCCAATTGACCGAAAACATCATGCTATTTGTAAGTATCTTAGTCGCAAGCGTGTTGTTACATAACTTTAATAGGCCAATTCTTACGGCAAATGCGAGTGTGTCTTAACAAAAACTATAATGCCCATTGATCCATAATTGTTTCCAACAATTTCACGCACTATCAGACAGAAAATGCAACTCATTAAATATTCTTGGTTGATACAGTTAGTGCAAAGCGATAAAACAACAGACATTGTGATTCAGGCTTTAAGCCAACAGAGGTTGTTAACTCCTTTGCAACAGGTCATGAAGACGAAAAGTTTTCAAAAAAAAAAAAAAAGTGTCCATCATCGTAGTCTGGAACTAGTCTGTATGTTACGGATGGTGTGATGATGTGTGTATTGCTGTCTGACTCTCACTTCAAAAGTCTGGATGTCTGTAACGATTATTCCTACACACACACACACACACACACACACACACACACACACACACACACACACACACACACATGAACATGATAGCCAGGCAACATACAAACTAAGTGTCTTTTCTTTTATATGCTGCCTGAACCATCAAGACAAATTAAACTCATTATCACTATAAATCAGCATAAATCAGCAGGCACCACACAGCACGTAGATGAACATGTCACAACAACGACATGCAATAAGACCAAGCCGCCGACACACATGTGGCGGTACAACCAAAGCAGACAAATAAAAATTATTATAGCAAATATTTTTTTCTGGTGCACACCTCGCTGGCACGATCAGGTGTCCTAACAGACACAGTTCACATACTTGGCCGCATCAAGCCTAAGCTACAGTTTAAAAGATATGTTTTAAAAGATACTACACACAGTACCAAGACCCGTTTCAGTTCGCATACCAACAAACAGATCAACAGATGATGCCACACTCACACTTCTCCATCATGCTTTTTCACACCTCGAAAAACCTGCCTCCTTTGTACGCATTCTCTTTATTACCACATCTGATGGCAAAGAAACTCATTAAACATAAATGTGGGTAACAAGCTTATTCTTTGGATAATTACACAGAGGACACAGTCTGTTCGATATCAAAGTGTTGTTGTTTCGTCTTCCAGAGTCATTTCAACTGGCGCACCCCAGGGTACTGTTTTATCACCACCAGTGCTTTTTACTCTGTACACAAATGATTGTTTAGGAAGTGATTCAACTTTGTACATTAAATATCAGATGACTCAGCACTTGTGGATCTTTCCAACTCTGATTCTGTTTACTTCAAGGAGGTTGAAAGATTTGTTGACTGGTGCGATCATAACTATCTTGATCTGAATGTAACAAAAACGAAAGAAATGTTGATTGATTTTAGAAAGAATCCAAAAGCTGTACCACCACTTTTTATCAAAGGTACTGAAGTAGAACGTGTTGAATCATACAAATATTTAGGAACTTTTATAGATAATAAGCTGAATTTTAAATCCCATGTTGAGTATGTCCACAAAAAATGTCAAACCAGATTATATTGTCTTCGCAAGCTGCGATCATTTCATGTGAATACTGACATTCTTCGGACATTTTATTCATGCTTCTTGGAATCTGTTCTAACCTTCTCATTTATGTGTTGGTATGGTGGATTGACTGTGAAGAGCAGAAATGTACTTGAGAAAGTGGTGAACGTGGGAGGGAAAAATCGTTGGTGAGAGACAAAAAGTCTGAGTGAGCTATACAGGTGCCGTGTGTTGTTGTAAAGCGAAGAAGATTACGTGTGACCAGACCCACGTTCTTGCAAATCAGTATGACCTTCTTCAGTCAGGACGAAGATATCGATCGGTTAAATGCAGAAAGTGTCCGATTTAAACAAAGTTTTATTCCCCTGTCCATTGATTTCATGAACCGAGAAGATGTTTAATTGAAATCCAAATTCCTCTATATGAATGCATGTCATATGTGAGAAAATGGGTAATGTGGCTAAATTATTGTTTATTTGCTGTGAATGTGTGTGACCACAAATTAATTTCTCAAATTGAGATAATAAAGTTTACTTGACTTGACTTGACTTGACTTGACTTAGCACACCAACCAGGGTATTCACACGGCAAGCAGAGCGCCGCTTCAAGACAGTCCCAAATGGCGTCTCACAGGGCACACCCACACAGAAAATCGCGTCAGACTACCGACCTGGCGGTCAGACTCTTTACGCTGTCTTCACGGCGAATCTTCAGCCCTTTACTACACAAGTCCACTACTGACCTGGCGGTCAACCTCTCCATGTCGTCTGAACGAAGACAGCAGCTGGATGGGGCACAGGCTGTATCCCCACACCAGGTGGTAATCAGTGACAGGCTAGACTCTGGGGCTTCACCGACACCTGGGGAACTGATTACCACCAAACTAAGCTGCGAGTCTCTTCGGCACCGCGGGGACCAGGCCGGTGCAAATCTATGGAGACTGAAAGGAAATCATCGCTCACCTGACTGACAACAAACGCGGGTGGTTAGCTGTCAGGTAAATAGGTCAACCGGTGAACAGGCAAACTTTCGCCACCTCAGAACTGTCCCCACAATTCGGGACCAGACGAAAATGCTCCGTCACACTAAATAACTAACTTTCGACAAAGATTATTACAGACACTAATCTATTGATGGATCCGGACATATTCATAAATAACACACTGAACTTGGTGAATACCCCTCCCTCCCCTTTCAACCCTACCCCTCCTCCAAATACAAATAAATAAGTAAAACGCATAAACAAACAAACAAATGACAAACTAGCTGAATAAATGTGATATTCATTGTTCCATCCCCGGTCACATATTTCAATATGTCATTCGTTTTTCTGTTCAAATTATGTTCATAATCACTCTGGCCTTGGACTGATTTTGAATTAAGACCGACACGAACGCTGTCCGTGCACGCTGCACTAAAAAGTGATCATCCTATCCTATCCTAATACCTATCCTATCCTATCTTATCCACACCTATTAGCACAGGACAGTATGAAAATGGGGCTTCCTACGAAGTGGATGCTTTCCAGCCTGCAGAGTTTTAACAGAATTCGTTTCATGTTTTTCTATCCTATCCGGTATGGCAGCCAAATGGATAATACCTCATAGTCAAAGTCGCGTGACTTGACATGGCGGCTAATCAATGGTCAAAAAAAAGCCGTTTTCTTTATCTAAAATAATTGTTTCTCCTTCTTCTTCTTCGGTTGTGGGTCCAGTGTCAATTTGTTAGCCATTCTAACACGGAGCAGTTACGCCTCTTGATATCTTAATGGAGTGTCCTGCGCGTGCCTGTGTCCATCGTCAACACAGCGCAGGCCTCCAAGGTTTGTACAGGACTGCTCTAAAGGCAGGTGAAGACGGTGCTTCTCTGGGTCCTCCCCCAGCACCTTCGGGTGTTCTTTTTTTCTTCTTTGCCTGAACTAGGCTGACCCTGGAGAAAGGTCCAGTGACGGTGAGGAAAGACCCACTAACTACAGGGAAAGTCCTGTCGACAGTGGGAAAGACTACAATTTCGGATTCTCGTGGGCACATAAGACCGTATGGCGAAAGTTTGGCTGTGTCTGGAGTGGCACTGTCTTCATCTGTCTGTGAGCAGTGGTGGTTGGGTCTGTGGGGTGTGCACGACAGCTGGAGGGGGTGGTGTTTTACGCCGGTGGGCTCTGCAGTCATGAAATACGGGCTGGTACACCCATGGGGATGCTACTTTAAGGCTATCAGTTGCATCCTGTAGTCTGATCTACCTCTGATCAGGAGCAGTTATGTCCCTTGATATCTTAATGGAGTGTCCTGCGCGTGCCTGTACCCATCGTCAACACAGTGCAGGCCTCCAAGGGTGGCACAGGACTGCTCTAAACGCAGGTGAAGACAGTGCTTCTCTGGGTCCTCCCCAGCACCTTCGGGTGTTTCTTTTCTTCCTCATAGTCAAGGTCGCGTGACTTGACATGGCAATTAACCAATGGTCAAAGGAAAGCCGTTTTCGTCATCTAAAATAATTGTTTCTCCTTCTTCTTCGGTTGTGGGGGTCCAATGTCAATTTGTTAGCCATCCTAACACCTAACTGAAAATCAGAGGATTCACTATAAACCCAAATCTGCCGGCGAGGTTATATTTTCCGTTGTCCTTTTACCTCCGTGCTTATTGGGGCTAGTATGGAATGGAGACGGGATGCGTCGCTCATTGTATTGTACCAAGGCTTGTCATGAGTGCTGGCTTGCATAACTTCTGTTTGTAACTATCGTCATTTGGTCTTGAATGCAAGAAAGCCCCAGGATAGTCTCAGAATTCTTACCCATTTGTATCCCGGCTCGCCACCACTCCGCCTGTGTGAAACGCATCGCAGGTTAAGCGCACGTCTGTCACGATGAAAAATTGTAAGCTGTATCTCTTAAAGTCATCAAACGTTTCAGTGTAACTAGCTGAAGAAATACCCTTCATAATGAACATTGATCAATCTGACCAGTGTTATCAGAATACAAAGCACGAACAGTTGAAACCCTTTGGAAGGCGCAAAATGGATGTGGAATGGAAACAAGGCTGTTGCTAGGAGAGACACAGAGGTTGAAATAATCATCATCATAATGATAACCATCATCACCATCATAAGAAAAATAATGAATCCCCTCGCGCCCAGTTTGAGGAAATAAGTGACTGTCAGTTCGTCCTTTGTTTTCATTATCTTGAACATTGTTCGTCTTGCCCAAAGAAGACCAAAGATGTTGAAACGCGCAGTTTTTGTTGTGCAATTCGTTTGTTTTTCAGAAGTCACTGCAGAAATTTGTCTTCTTTTTTTTTTCTCTCCATTTCCGCCGGCAGTCACCTGACCCTGAAACCACCTTTTACAGCAGAAGACACAGACCGAGACTGGCGTTGTTAACATTCTTTGAGACCAGATTTCACAGACTCAAAGCTGTTCTCCATGGTTTGAAGTCCACAGTCAGACATCAGAACAGTTCGTAACCGTTTAAACAAGGATAACGAATGGATATTATGTACGGCGTACTCATGTTTCTTTTTTTATCCATAAAATTAGTCCCGAACTTGTCTGACTGCTGATTGTCGAATTCAGCATTGTAAGAACACCCTGTGGGTTTTCCATTTCACTTTTTTTTTTCTAAAACAGTGATGCCAAAATATTGATTGTCGAATTCAACATTATAGAAACACCCTGTAGGTAAACCCATTTCACAATTTTTTTTTTTTTATATAAATACTGGGCCAAAATACCTTTCTCAGAATGGCTGAACCTTCAGACACACACACACACACCACACACACACACACACATGCGCGCGCGCGCGCGTGTGCGCCCAAGCGCACTAAATACCTTTAAAACCTCCACAATGGGTTTACGGACCTTTCAAATGCATTTTTAAAGAATGTTTTAATCTACAAACAGACTGCAGAGTTTCTATAAACAATTTTGACATTCGCGACACCTCTTCATTTAAACACAACTAGAAAGGTTCTAATAAGATATTTTTGTTTAATCAATGACCTTTTTAATGTTTCAAAAATGTAACTTTTCAGAAATCTACACACACACACACACACACACACACACACACACACGTACGTGCGCGCGCGCTCGCTAGCGCTAAAATGCACGCATGCTCACACACACACACACACACACACACACACACACACACACGCACACACACACACACACACGCACGCACGCGCGCACGCAAACACATATGTGCGTGTGCGTTCACACCAAAACAATACATTGCGCTATTGCGTCTCTGAGTGCGTGAAGAAGAGCGGTTGACAGTTTAAAAGAAATAAAAATTGAAAAATAGCTCTCATTATAATAAAAATATACTGCACTTGCCATCTGTGAAGATTGAATCTAAGGTTTTCAGTCACAAATTGCTAACTTTTTCCATTCGTTAGTTTTCCGATTTTTACAAAGACAACAACTAACCATCCTAAACAAAACGCAGCCCTCAAAAGAACAAGATCTCACTATGGTCTCTGCTAAAGACACAAAGACTCATGATTCCTGAATTCTGAGCAAAACAATGTTTGAATAAGCCTCGAGCTAGTAACGACTACTAACAGTAGCGATGTGTGCCCTGCAGATATACCTGGTCATGGAAATTGGAATTCATGGTTAAATATTCATTTCTCCGCTGTATGGCTTTCACTTTGATTTTTCTGCACCTTTTGTTCTGTATTTTTGTCTGTTATCACATTGCCCACTTCTAGTTTATCAACAAAAGATAAATTCAAGAAATCACCATTCCATTCAAAGAATGGGCTCGAGTGTAGGCAGCTTGTGCTGACAGTTAGTGCAACAAAGTGCCATTCATAAAACACAAACTACTCAAGTCTCGTTCTGGTCACAGACTCTACCGCAAACTTCGTCTCTCTCCTAGCATTGCCTGCGTCCAACTGATTCCCAACAGTGACAGTTGTTCTGCTGTCTCGCGCAAAGCCCTTGTCACACTACCTACCGGAAGTTTACTTTCCCCCACTTCCGGCCCGCTCTGCTTCCCCATCTCAACCCCCCTTCCCCCCCCCCCCCCCCGCAACTGGAAACCTGCAATCCTCCCCCCCATCCCCCTCCCCGCCGTACCCCCCTCCCCGCCGCCCCCCCCTTCCCCTTCCTTCCCCCCCTCCCCCACCCCCCCAGGCCTAACCACTTTCCTTTCAGAGTGAGTGTAGCTGTGCCCCTCCCCCCCCCCCCCCCCCGCCTTCCCCCCCCCCCCCTCCCTGCCGTTCTCCCCCACCCCCTCCCCTCGTCTCCCTTTCCCCAAGGCCTAACCACTTTCCTATCAGAGGCGACATGAGTGTAGCTGTGTGGCGGCTATCAGCAAACAGCCGTTGGGAACTACCCGACACGACAGCAGGTGACGAGCATTAAAGCCCGTTGTGAAAAACTAAAGTCAGAAATTCTGCACATAGCTAAACCAAAATTCGAAAAAGAAAAGCAGTTTGGTCGTTGTATGGGAGACACATAAAACACGGAGAAAAATCGAAAGAATGGGCGAGACACTGATGAGTATTCGGCAGAAAGATATGGGGAAATAACTGAACATAGCGCCATCAGGCAGTAGGAAGAAATTCCACAGAGCGTTTAACAAGAAGTCTTCTGGGAAGACCCCCCTCCCTCTCACCATGAGGCTAATGTTTCAGCCCTGAACTCCTTACACTTAAAAAGGGTGGGCTGCATCCTAGGTGAATATTCCAAAACGCCCTTCTGCTATCGGATTTTTCTTCTTGGCACTGCTGGAATTTCTACTAGAAACTTCTGGATAGATGGGTTCTTCGTTCCTACTGTTTTCGTCTTTCCACTCTTGGTTCTAACTCTGACTTTACCATTTTTTTTTTCTCCATGTTAGCAATAGTGACCTATCTAATGTACAAAATTCTCCAACGTTTCTCCAGAGTTCTTGTAAGATAATTTTTTTTTTAAAGTAAGGTTCCCTCCTTTAACAAAACGTTTCCAAGTTCACCCCTTTCCAGTTTTGAATTTTCATTTCTTAAATGTAATAAAGTTTTTTTGTTTTTTTTTTTATGAAGTTCTCTCTCTCTCTCTCTCTCTCTCTCTCTCTCTCTCTCTCTCTCTCTCTCTCTCGTGTGTGTGTGTGTGTGTGTGTGTGTGTTAATATGTGTAAAATGTTTAGCGTAAAATAACAATAGACCAACATTTGGCAATTGAATTACAAAGAGTATTAGTTTCAAGTTTAAAAATTGCTTAACGATTACCTTTGAAGCAGTCTTTCATGATTCGGGAACCAAAAGGCGTGTGTTTCTTTTAATGTTCGTTTTCCGACGCATATATTTTCGTTTTCCTTCGGATCTTTTTTTTTTTCAGAGAGATTATTGTCCAATGTACAGTTAAACAAATAATTAGGACTGAAGGAAATAAACAATAGATACTTCTTCTAATTTTTTTTTTTAGGGAGAAAATACGCTTGTGATTTACTTTTGCTGTAAAACATAACCAAAGGAGATATACGTAGCCTATTTGTAAAAATGTGTAGTTTTGGGATGCAGTTTGGGATATCTATATTGCATCTGCGCCAAATAAGCCACAGATAGTGTAAGAGGTTCCTTTCAGCTTTGTTGTAATAGTTGAAATGAATGAATAGCTAAAATATACCCGTTTTTCAAATTTTCTGACGAAAAGCATGATAAACAAAACAACAACAAAAGAAAGACGATCGAGGTGTTTCTGTATTTGTGTGTGCTTTTTTTTCTTCTTTATACAAATATAATTATAGTTTGTAAGGCCAGGTGAGCTATTTTTTTTGTTGTGTTTAAGGTTATCGCCAGCTCTTTATTTAAAACACGACAATTTAAAAGCTAACCAACAGATTGTTCAAAATTGTTGTGCCTTTTTCACATATTTTTTGTGTGATTGTGAGGCAAGATTAACTACTGGAGTTTAATGCTATTCCAATTTTTGTCTTTGGCTGCACCAAAACAGGAAAAGTAAAGGATAAAAAAAATCATTCAGGGCAGTACAAATTTTCGTGGTTTAAAGTGTACTACAATTCAGTTGTAACTCTTGTGTGTGTGTGTGCGTGTGTGTGTGTGTGTGTGTGTGTGTGTGTGTGTGTGTGTGTGTGTGTGTGTGTGTGAGAGAGAGAGAGAGAGAGAGAGAGAGAGAGAGAGAGAGAGAGAGAGAGAGAGAGAGAGAGAGATTATTATTCTTTTGTGAATGATGTTTACGGCCCTTGTCAAGAAAATGAATAAAACAGTTGAGAATCTGATCTGGAGGTGTACAGACTGCAGTGTGTGAGAGTGCGCGAAGTATGCACTGAAATTGTAACTACTACACACAGTATCTGACAGTGCCATATTCGGAAGTACCGGTCGAACCCGATCCCAAACGTAGCGTCTGTCATAGTAAACGTACATCTCAAACGGACTTCGGCATCCAGTTAAACCCGACCGTTCGGAATATACCGTGATCTATTTGAAACGGACAGTTAGTATCCTCCAACCAATCAACGCACAGCATTGAGCCAACACCCATGACACAAGCAAAAATGGCGTCGTCCAGCAAGGCGGTCAGACTGTCCGATTCGGAGACCAAACATTTGATTGAACCGTACCAAGGCCATGATGTGCTTTGGAATGTCAACTCAAAAAAATTATAAGAATCTAAATATTCGAAAAAAAGCTTCGTATTCAACTGTACAGTCCTTTGAAGCGGCATGTGGGATCAAACTCGAAGGTTTTAAAACTATCGTGAAGCACTCCGTCCGTTCGACACGGACTGGTCGGACCGCACAGGTTCAAACGTTTCGTCTCAACTGTGCGGACGAAACGACTCGTGTGTCAGCAGCTTGAGTGCTTTCCCTCGTTCAGACTGTTTTTTACTGCTGATGGATGAGGATGAGGATGGTGTAGGTGATGCTATGGAGGTCCATTTCGGAATGAGACTACTTGTCTGGGCAGTACTCGACGTTTACTGCCATAATGCATCCCAGCTTCAACCAGGCCGGAGAACTACAGACACCAGCAGTGTTGGTCAAGTAATTACAGCAACACTCTCATTCGCATCCATAAAGTGGATGAAACTCAACTCTGTGGTCCCAGTGTTTCTCATTAAGCAAATAGTACGCTCACTCTGGATAGGTGTCGTTCAGAGTAGAAAAACCCACAACGTCTCTGACGGGGTGCGAATCCTGGACCTCCTGACCCACAGTAGTGTGTGACGCTAACCTCTGCAACACGGTGGCTGGTCGCTAGCCTCTCTTCTTAAATTCGCTTGATCGCATAGTTGAGCGGTGGAAGGGTGGGGTGGGGTGGGGGTGTCGATTCAGGCTAGCACAGATTTACCCTCTGATCTTACATCTGTTTGGCTGCAATTCGCGGAGGGACGTCTTGCTGCTGTTTGATTGCATAGAGGAAGGAGGGGGTGTCTGTACACGATCGTCTTGATTTATCCTCTCTGTTTACACCAGCTTGATTACACAAGAGAGAACGGGGTGAGGGAAGAGGGTTAGCACAAGCTAGCCCAGATCTACAATCTTTTCTTTCCCTAACGAGATAGTTAAGGTCACGAAAAATGAATTGTGCATTTTGTTGAGATCAAGGACAAGATACATGTTTTTGATTGTTTTTACTCATTGTCCCCCTCGATTTTATAATCTGGCGTCAGAATACACAGGAAAGTTTTCGTTCCGGCAGCAATAAGTATTATTCTAAACTCTGAAAAGTATATAATTTCACAACGATTTCAACCGCTGCTGTGCTTAGAATAATAGTTGCTGTTACAGGCTCTCCGTTTTGAGATATTTTTTCTCCCTGATATAGGGTTTCTAAGGACGATTGAAGCATTTACTGAAACAATAGTTTTGCGAGAAGAGCGATGCGACCGAAATAACACATTCCATTGTATACGTCTTTGCCTCATGTCTTATCTTATCTGTTGCCTTGTTATTCTAGTTGTGGAAGCGTGTTGTGCAATGGAGAGAAATACAGGCAGGCTAGGGCCCAGATGTACTCTTCTTGTTACTCCAACTTGATCGCACAGTGTAAGGGGGAGAAGCAGGGGATGGGAGTGGGGTGTGGATGTGAATACAGGCTAGCCCATATTTATCTTCAAAGGCAGAAACCCCTGCATGTGTTTGCTGAATGTGTGCTATGATTTGCAAAAAAAAAGAAAAAAAAAAAAAAAAAAAAAAAAAAAAAAAAAAAAAAAGGGGGGTGGGGGTGGGGGTGGTGTTAAATTCAGGCTAGCCCCAAACTTACCCCAGGCGGTCAGTTCCAACTAGGGTGGTAAGTTCCGGCTAGTCCAGAATGACCCCCATAGGTAAAAGCAGGCTAGCCCAGATTTACCCCCCGGGTAAGTTCCAGAGAGGGGGTAAGAATGGGTTATTACATGGTACCAATTTAGATTTGAGTTTCATGCAATATCATGTTAACTGAGTAAGGCCAAATGGCCTTTCTACGCTTCTTCGTTGTTCAAAGGCAGCGCACTCTCTCAATGCCATACGCTGGCTGCAAAACAGACTCTCTTGGGAGGATTTGAAATGTTAACTTCTTAAGAATGTCAATGCACACAAGAAGGGTTCAGAACCAAATCTCGATCAGTCCGTCCAGATACCGATGAGTCTTTTTCACCTTACTAATTCGTTCGGGTCATTGCCTGGATCGATGGGTAGAGCTCTCAAACATCACTCAGAGTTTCGAGGACTTACATGATCTTCTTCAGGAGCAAATTCTGCAAAGTGTCTCAAAGGAACATTCGACGTTTTTTGCAAGAAAGGGGGCTTTGAAAACGCAGAAGAAATGTTCGGGCTTGTAGATCAATACAAGCGTGCTCATCCAAGTAAATCGTTTGCGCAAAAATCAAATGTACAAATTCATGACTCCAGTATCAGTTACACACCACAGGCGTACAGTTTCCAGAGTTTTGATGGTCAACAAAACTTTGGAAATTCTCAGCTGTGAAATCGTGGACAAGGAATAACTTCCGTTTCGGACGCAGACTTTTTTTTTTTTTAGCCGTGGTCAGTCATACAGTCGTGGTCTGGGTTATGGCGTGGTATGTACTATCAGAATAACGCCTCAGGAACACAGAACATTTCAAATCCTCCTGAGATTCAAACACAAATACAAAAGCAGGTGCGAGATGGCTTTTTGTCACATAGAGGTGGTCCTCCTGGTGTGAAAGATGTGATGTGTTGGACATGTGGATGTAAGTTTCATCTCAGGAATGAATGTCCTTGTGCACAAACAAGGGAAGAAAAATCTGTGACACTGATACTGAACATGCACTGGCGTCTTATGACACACCCACTGGGTTAGTCATTGAGCCGGGTTCTGTGAATGGGTATGCATGTTCTCTTTTAAGAGATACAGGCTGTACTGCTGCTGGTGTCAAACAAGTGTTGGTTAGAGAAGACCAGGGCTCAGCGCTGCAGAACGTTTGGAATACACATTGGGATGTTCCCATTAGCCAAATTAACAGCGTATACGCCATGCTACTCAGGGGAAATAGAAGCTTGTTATTGCATCTCCAGTGGCTGACTTGATCCTGGGGAATTTTCTTTGAGTTCAAAACGCCTATGATGGCAAAAGTGGCTCAGCTGTTTTGTGAACCAGCCGCACTGGTCACAACTCGTTCCCAAAGTAAAGATGAAAGTGCCCAACATTCCTCAGTTGGATATCAAACCCAATGCCCTGACAGAGCTACAGGCAGTCGATGTCACTATCAAACAGCGTTTTGAAAAAGGTGAAGGATGAATGTTCCTAAGATGTTACTCAACACTGTTTTGTGACGAACGATGGTATCTTGTATCAGTGTTTCAGGCTAAATGTGAGAAAGTGGAACAGATTGTTGTACCCAAATCACTGAGAGGAACTGTTATGAATGTTGCGCATGATTTAGCTATGGCTGGACACTTTGGGGGTAAAAAGGACATTAGACAGAATCTAGTCTTTCTTTTACTGGCCTACTATACATACTGATGTATCTAAGTATTGGCAGTCCTGTGATGTCTGCCAGAGAACTGTGCCAAAAGGGAGGGTGCCATGTGCACCACTCCAACAAATGTCTCTGTCATTTCTGAACCTTCTCTGAGGGTTGCCATTGACTTGGTTGGCCCACTAGTACCCACTTTTTCATCTGGAAACAGATGTGTTCTAACCATTGTGGATGTTGCCACATGGTTGAGGACTGTATTGGAGAAACTGGTCAGCCTTTGAATACAAGGCTAAATGAACACACTACCAAAACTTCTTCTGCATATTATGA
>JADBJO010021096.1:0-5000 GCA_016801955.1 Conus betulinus | reverse complement strand
TTTCATCTGCTTATTGCTGGGATTTCTGGCGATGTTCCAATTATTATTTGGTTGAATTTTTTTTTTTTTATGATGGCTTCAAAGTTTTATTCTACGAGACGTAAAGAAGCGAAGTTTCATTCTACGGCCGCAAAGATTTCTTCAGCGATGTCAGCATGTTTCAGTTCATCAAGGTTGAATTTGACGACTTTTGTTTAGTCTCCTCTTGTTATTCAAACGTATTTTAAAAATCATCTTGACAGATTCGTGGTTTCCACTAAAGTAAGGCTCTGGAAATGTGTTTGTTTTCGGCCTGTTTTGAGACGTACCGGTTTTTCACGAGGATGCAGTCTATTTGACAGTGGTAATGATCGTTTGGGGAGTATCATGTCCATCGTTGAGATACTTTATGGTTACCAATAGTATTGACGAGCACCAAACCCATTATCACTGGTGAAGTCTAGTAAGCGTAGTCGTCCGTCATTGGCAGTCTGATTACAATGGGGACAACATAAATGTTTCCAGTCTTCTTGGGCATCTGCACCAATCTTGGCACTAGCATCGCATTGACGATGAGCATGTCTTTCTTGTCAATCTTATAACGACTGTTTGGAGCAGGAAGTAGAATTCCTCAATCTGGTCATCATGATTTTCTCACGTGGGAGCGTAATTATGTTTGCTCGACAGTGACGTTGGGTGAGCAGTTTGCTCGCAGGCGATGGGTTTTAATCTTGCGGGAAACAGGGTAACATTCCACCACAGCGTTTTTTTATGCTCCTGTTTACTAGAAATCCCACCCCCTGTACATGTTCGTCTTCTTCACTGTAGCACACGAAGGAAGAGCTTTTCTTCTGTCTGTACTAATTTGTTGTTCTTCCATTATGTTTTGCTGAAATCGAGAACATACAAGGAGAATGTTCCCATTTCATAGGTCTGATCTTTTCGCTTTCCAGCAAACGTGAGGCTCCTCATGTTCACTGGGGCAAATGGAATGACGTTTCATCGACTCATTTTTGTTTTCCTTTAGTGGCACAGTTTTCGCGTCTGCCCTGGTGGAGGTCGACAGACGGCGCAGTCATTAAACCCTGGCTGCAACAGTCCGGTATGATCTGTGCATTTTCATATTCCATGTGGCGTTTCTTTGGCATTCGAACATGGCTAAGCCCAGCACTCTCCAGGCTGGATATTTTACATGGCTACCTGTATGTATGTATGTAGAAAGAAAGAGAGAGAGAGAGAGAGAGAGAGAGAGAGAGGAGAGAGAGAGAGAGAGAGAGAGAGAGAGAGAGGGAGGGAGGGAGGGAGAGAGACAGAGAGAGCTCAGAACTTAGATGGTTTATTTCATATAAAAGCCATTGCCCCTTATGAAGGTGGGCATGGAGGACATAAGATCAATATGAGAATTATACAACACACACACACACACACACACACACACACACACACACACACACACACACACACACACACACCCCCCCCCCCCCCCACGCACACACACACACACAAACTCGATGGACTACTCCGTCACGAAATCATGACTGATCTAAACTGAAATGTCTTGAATAAGTAAACTGAGAAATTTCTTACTATGCTTTCATTCTGAGATGCCATTAGCAGGCTTGACCGAAACTGACAGGGATCCTTGGAAAACTTTGTTGGTATATATTGCGCTCTAGACTGGATAATTTACAACAACATAAAACAAAATGAAGTTCGTCCTCTTTTCCATTTTTTTGCATTATGGATAAGTCAAATCCACCCAGTATATTTACTGTAACGATACCGGTGTTCTGCTATGTCTGAAATTCCCAGTTTAACTTTGGTCATTGTCAACTTCAAGTGTTTACCTAAATCCATTTGCAGATAACATTTGGCATCGTGTGCCGAACAAAATGTCCGATACATCACTATTTTTGACATGAAAGTCCCATTCCTGCCACCTGCATGCAATCAATATGTCTTTAAATTCACGTAGAAATGATCTATCATTTTGCACGCCTTGGTTTAGTCCTAACATAACCATATTCAAATTGGTATAATTTGCAACGGATATTTGAAGGCCAATTTCTTTCGTCTCTTGCATCTAGGTCGTATAACATCATATAGGCTTTCCGAGGTAATCTATGATCATTCATTGTTAATTTCAACCAGCATCGAATACAGCTTAACACAGAATTTAACAGATAGGATATCTACTGGTATCTTTATAGACAAACTCTTTGGAGAGAGAGAGAGAGAGAGAGAGAGAGAGAGAGAGAGAGAGAGAGAGAGAGAGACAGAGACAGACAGACAGACAGACAGAGGGAGAGACAGAGAGAGAGAGAGATACAGATAGAGACACAGAGAGATATAGAGAGAGAGAGAGAGAGGGAGAGAGAGAGAGAGAGGTGAGAGAGAGAGAGAGAGAGAGAGAGAGATTCCTTGCTGGTGTGAGCACCTGTGTGACTGACAATGCTTGGGTTATTAAACAGTGCAGCTGACCACTCTGACTGTTGACACCTTTTGACCTCCCTTGCATCCTTAATAAATGGATCGCCGAGCATAGTTCAAAAAATGTTCTTCTACATCATGGATCTCCCGGGCGGTATCGACAGCGGTGTGTGTGGATAAGAAAGATAATGCACTGACTGGACAATAAGGAACGTGGTAAAAATTTCATACTCAACGTAAACACGAGCTCAGCTTAAATCCCCTCAGCTGCTAGTCCTTTGATCGTGTAAGACAATCAACAGCAAAACGAACACACACACACACACACACACACACACACACGCGCGCGCGCGCGCACACCCACACACGCACACACACACTCACTCACACACACACACACACACACACACACGCACACGCACACACACGCATGTACGCACACATAATCAGGTGGAGGACACTGTTACTATAAACACAGACTTACAGCGCATACTTCGTCATAGAGGCAGAGCGTCTTGCATTCCGGCGGGCATGAGGGAGATTTTTTCTGTGGAAGGAGCACATTAGAAAAACAGTGACTCAAGGTGAACGGCAAAGAATGGTGGACGGATATGCTGCTGGTGTATATGATAATGATGCTAGTGCTTGACTTGAACATGGCTAACTATACTACTGGCAAAAAGGGCTTGAAACGAAGTCACAATGACCCAAACTTGGTTAGACATATTGAACAGATGTTCCTTAACAGATCACAACACCTAAAAACCCACTGCGGTACAAGGTGGAGCGCAGCTGCACGTGCGGAAACCACGTAAAACCGGTAAAACGGGTGCCTGTGGGAGCATATGAGTTTGAAAAAAAAGGCGAAATGCTCGTGGTCAATCATGATGCACGTGCATGGCACCGTTCATGAACACAGATCAGACGCCGTTGGCCACAAATCTGTAAACAGAACGGTCGTCTACGCCAGCCCAAAAAAAAAGCATGGCACAAAGGCAAAGACTGGACCTGCCCGATCGTGGACGTGCCTTAGCGTTGATTGACGAAGGGATTTCTGGCCGCGAGGTGGCTAGGCGTCTGAACGTGTCCCCATTCCACCATCCAACGTCTTGTAGAGAGGTTTCAGGCCACTGGCAGTGCAGGATCGGCCACGATCAGGCCGTCCTCGGTGTACCGACAGACATGCTGACCGATTCCTCCTGCTGTCTGCCCTACGCAATCGGACTGTCACCTCATCATCCACCTTAAGGCGTGAGCTCCTGCAGGCTGCAAATGTCAATGTCAGTAGAAGGACAGTTTGTAACCGTTTTGCACGAGTTCGGGCTGTCATCCCGGAGACCAGCAGTCCGAGTACCACTTACTCCAGCTCACACCGCAGAGCACGGGCAGACTGGTGTCGTCATCACGTTCGCTGGACGAGGCAGCAATGGTCTCGAGTGCTGTTCACAGATGAGTCCCGCTTCACCTTGGCATTCAATGACGGCAGGACCCGAGTGTGGCGAAGGCCAGGAGAACGTTTTGCTGACGCCACAGTTCGTGAGGTGGATCGTTACGGAGGGGGTTCTGTGATGGTCTGGGGGGGCTTCAGTCGTCAAGACAGAACTCCCCTGTACGTCATTCAAGGCATGCTGACAGGGTGCGGTACCGTGACGAGATTGTGAGGAGGCCCTGATCCAGCCCCCGCCCTTCAGGCCATGGGTAACGCTGCTGTTTTCCAACGACGACAACGCCCGTCCACACCGAGCCCGTGTCGTGGACGATCATCTGCAGCAAGAAGAGGGGATCATCCGGATGCAGTGGCCATCTCGCTCACCCGATCTGGCTCCAATTGAGCACCTCTGGGATGTCCTTGGACGGCGGGTAGCCCACAACCCACCCCCCCCCTGTTGACGTGGCCCAGCTCACTCTCTTTCTGCAGCAGGGAGTGGCAGGCCATACCGCGGGGACACTCTTCGGACCCTGGTGGACTCCATGCGTCGACGTTGTGCCGCTTGCTTGCCTGGCGGCAAACGGTGGCTACACTCGGTAGATTTCGTGCAATGGTCCAATGAATTTGTTCTTCAATAAATTTGGAAGATTTTGCGTCCGTTCTTCTTAACATTGGCTGTAGTGTTTTGGTCTGGGAGACAGCGTTGGCAATGGCTTGTTTCATGGAGGCTCCAAGGTCGTGGACAATATTAAACGTGTGTGTGTGTGTGTGTGTGTGTGTGTGTGTGTGTGTGTGTGTGTGTGCGTGCGTGCGTGCGTGCGCGCGAGAGCGCGCTTGCACATACATGCACACACGTACACCCACCCACTCACCCACACCCTTAGGTACACATACGTACATTACATAACATAACCATTAATCCTCTAGCAGCTTAATACATAATAACCATTTTGTTTGGCAGGTAACCTGGTTTGTCTTCATCAAGTACATATATTTTTCCATTTTATATCGATAGTCCAGCTCCTTCAAAAACATGTCTAGATTAGGCTTTGTTTTGTTAATTCTACATTTATAAATAAAATAATTTCCCATTAAAATCATTAGGTCTAGCATATCATCGGTTTTTGTTTTCTCATCCGTACCAAATAATATAATCTCCACA
>JADBJO010021095.1:25000-30169 GCA_016801955.1 Conus betulinus | reverse complement strand
TACCAACACCATGTGACAGACGATGGTCCCTCCACTTTCAGGCCTGTGAGAGTGCTTATCAAGCTCTGCAGCAGTCTGGCACTGTTTTTGAGTTACTTTTTCTGTCATAAGGCCTCTAATACGGTTTCATTCGCTTTCTCTTGTTTTTTTGCCCCACTTTACTCCCATGGTCTTTATGTTTTGAACCTTCCTGACAGGCTGTGTTTCAATTCCTCGCTACCCACCCCGTATTTATCATTAGTCTCCACCGTTTTGAATAGGTTATCAGATTTTAACATTTTAACATGTAGTTCTTCTATTTCGTTTCACTTACTGTTTGCAGCGATCGACTCTCTCACGCTGATCATGAAAAGAAAGAAAACATATTCGCCACTTTCTCATTTTTTCCTCTCCCTTATCGTGTCTTTATTAACATCCCTTACCAAGCGGCACCTACGTTGCCTCTGGTCTTCTTCGTCATGCTGGATAAGAGAAAAAAAAATAGTTCCCCTGACAATAATGGTGCATTTGTATCCCTCCAGTTAAAATCACCCCCCAATTGTTCCCAGGTTACTCTGATCTACCAACCCCAGTAAACCTTCTCTCTCATCTCTCTCTCTATCTCTCTTCTCTCTCTCTCTATACCTCTTGATATCTCTCCTTCGCTGTTGTTGGTCTTCTTGCGTCCTGCGTCTGGTCTGTCATATCTCTTCTATTCGGTGTGCGGTCTTTTCTGTTGTCGTCGATCGCTCTGTTCGAGCTCTCTCTCTCTTCCTATCATCTATCTCTCTCTCTATCTCTCTCTCAATTGAGCAGACACCAACATTAAGTGCCCAATCTCTGACCTTAGTTTCCAAATGTTTTCGCGTTGTAGTTGATTCTGTTGAAACATAATTAGCCTGGCAAGAAACCTCCAGGGATGGCTAACCCTGACGATGGGGTGGTCACCTTGACACACAACAGATTAACTCTGTCCACCAGGTAACCAAGAACTGGTGGACCGGACCTCTGAAAAGGTAAATAAGAGTGGCTGTCGCCTTGTCTGCGGTAAAAGACGAAAGTGAGAAGGACAACAACAAAAAAAAAAAAACAGGCAAACAAAACACATCGGTTCAGTTTCATAAGCTGGCGGTGGCTGTTGTCGTATAGGAGGAGACCGTAGTGAAGTGCACAGGGAGGCCGAGATAGGGCGAAGTGGACAAGGTCAGGAGGCTGTGTCGATTAGTTACCTTCAGGCTCTCAACGGCAAGCTGCTGTCAGAGTAGTGCCATAGTTAGTTGCCTCTATGAGAGAGAGAGAGAGAGTGAAGAGAGAGAGCAGCAGACAGACAGACAGGCAGACAGACAGACAGGAGACAGAGAGCAGAGGGAAGAAGACTGACAGACAGAGTCGGGGGGCAGGAGTGATTTGAAATCACCATGGTTTCATTCTCGGAAAGCTTAAACAGCAATTTACACCAGGCGAAAGGACTTGCTTGTGAAACATCTTCTCCACAGGCCTCATTTACTAGCAATTTAAAAGAGGTCGGAAATAACAACAACAACAGCAAACAAGAAGGACATACAGTATTTTAACGAAGGAAGTTTGTTTTCAAATTATAAACATTATTCTACTTGCTAAAAGTCAGAGGAGAGAGAGAGAGAGGAGAGAGACTGGAGACATGGGAGGAGGGGAGTGAAGAGGATGGGAGAGAGTGAAGAGGTGAGAGTCGAGGGAGGCAGAGAGAGATGGGCGAGGATAGGAAAGGGAGATGTGAGAGAGAGAGAGCGAGAGACGGAGGAAGTGAGAGGAGAGCGGAGAGCGAGAGTGGTTACAGAGGGACTATGCAGTATCATTCTCAAAGATGTCAAATCTGGTAAAACCTCGACTTGAATATTCCCAGTCTAACCGAATAAACTTATAGCACACTTGAACGTCCTGTCTCTCACATGAATTTTCATAGCACTTTGTGAAGTCTACTGTGTTCGTACGAGACTTTAACAGACAATGTGAGGTTCCTGTTGAGGTTTACGTGACTTCACAGCACAATGTAAAGTTCTGTCTTTCCACATGACGATTCATGGCGATTGGTAGGTCCCTGTCTTCTCACATGAATTCATGGACGATGGGAGGTTCCTGTCTTCTCATTTGACTTTATACACCGCGGACATAAATCAAAGGACACTGTGCGTGTTTCCAGTCTTCTGGCGTGACTTGCATAGGAGCACCCTGTGTGTTCCGTCTTCTGACTATGACTTCATAGCACCTGGTGTTTCCAGTCTTCTGGTGTGACTTCAAGAATAGCACACTGCGTTTTTTTCAGTCTTCTGACATGACTTCATAGCACACTGTGTGTTTCCAGTCTTCTGGCATGACTTCGTAGCACCAACTGTGTGTTTTGCCTGTATTTTTTCACATGATTTCGCTTTTGTACATCGTGTGGTTCCCGTTTTTTCTGATATCTCATATATAGGCACACTGTACAGTTCCAGTCTTCTACAATGCTAACTTACCACTACCACTGTGTGGTCGCCGTGTTCTCCACACTTTCAATTCATTCCATACTGTATGTTTTTTTTTGTCTTCCAACATAGACTCATAACACTCTCATTCGTTCCTGTATGTTACATGACATCAAAATACACACACTTTTCTCGAAATTCTCAAATGACTTTTTTTTTTGCACAGTACTATGAAGGCTGAGATTCCTTACATCACTTCAAATCACGTTGCTTAATCGTTTTGTTTAGATGACTGTATAGGATCGCGTGTGGTTCGAGTCTTCTCAACTTACGTCATAGCACATTTGTAGTTAAATTTTTTTTAACTCATCTGACTTCCTAACACAACTGTTTGGTTCCAGTCTTCTAGACAACCTCAAACCATTCTACGTGGTCGCAGTGTTCTCACATGGCATCATAGAAACCACACTTCTAAGTACTTCCCACCACAACCAAAGTATTCGAAGATAGCGGCTCTTTTGGTGACCCAAACTACCATTTTCCGACAAACTGTGCTACACATGTTTGGTAAAAAAAAAATGATCAGTTATCTGAAAGAAAAAAAAAAAAAACCTGTGCATCAGTCCCCTCAGTAATTCCCGCCACTCACTGTCCCAATAACTCCACCTTTCCCACCCAACACATCTCTCTCCTCCTCCTCTCTCTCTCTCTCTGGTCCTTGATCTTAACATCTGCGTTGAGTTACAACCGGCCCACGCTAATACCCCTCTCTGCAAGTCTCACTTTGATTGGAGGTCACAACGACCACAAGGCAGAATAGAAGCTGTGTGGTCAATCTCCCCCATGAAGGATTGCTGGTCAAGGATCTCTTGCGTGGCACAGGGCGTGTGCCACAGTCCCACTGACTTCCCCCTTCGATGGGTCACGAGGAGACGACGCTGTTGGCACTCAATGAACGATTGCTTGAGGAAGACTGGAGAAAGGTGAACGGACCCCTTCGAGGACGAGACGGTGAAAAAGGCAGAATGTGGACAAAGGAATGGAAAACTGCCAGTCTTGTTTCTCCTGATGATCAGCCCAAAGGAAAGGCTCCTGGCAGGGTTTAGAGGCAATGTGTTGTCAGGAACAGATGGAAGATGAGAGAAAGATGAGAGAGAGAGAGAGAGAGAGAGAGAGAGAGAGAGAGAAAGAAAGAGAGAGAGACAGACAGACAAACAGACAGAGACAGAGACAAAGACAAACACAGACAGACAGACAGACAGAGGCGGGGGAGGAATTTTGGCATGAAATGACACGTTTCATTATCAGTAGCTAAGAGAGAGAGAGAGAGAGAGAGGAGAGAGAGAGAGCTGATAAGAAACTGCTGAGATGATGGCTATCATGTTCAAAGATGATGTGTCATACCTGTCAAAACTCGAATATTCCTAGTCAACGCACATGAATTTATAGCACACGCTGTCAGGTTCTTGTCTCCTACATGATTTCATAGTACATTGTATGATCATTGTCTTCTCACACATGACTTCGAAGCGAACTGTGACGTTCCTGTTTTCTCACATGACGTTACAGAAAATCGAGGTTTCTGTCTCCCTACATGAATGTATAGCACATAGCGAGGTTCTTGTCTTCTCACACGAGTTTATAGCCAATGTGAGGTTCCTCTCTTCCACCTGATTCATAGCATCTGCTAGGGTTCCTGTCGTTCTCACATGGATGCACAGACAATGTGATGTTCCTATCTTCTCACAGACTTTATATGCAGTGGTACGTTCCTGTCTTCTGATACGACTTCATAAAAATCCGGCGTGTTTCCAGTCTTCTGCGTGACTTCATAGCACACTGTGTGTTTCCAGTCTTCTGGCATGACTTCATAGTGCACTGTGGTGTTTCCAGTCTTATGGCATGACTTCATAGCACACAGTTGTGTTTCCAGTCTTCTTCTGACGTGACTTCATTAGCACGCCGTGGGTTTGCCAGTCTTCTGGCATGACTTCATAGCACACTGTGTGTTTCCAGTCTTCAGACGTGACTTCATAGCACCTGCTGTGTTTTCCAGTCTTCTAGCATGACTCATAGCACACTGTGTGTTTCCAGTCTTCTAGCATGACTTCATGGCACACTGTGTGTTTTCCAGTCTTCTGGCAGGACTTTCCATAGCACACTGTGTTTTTCCTTTTTTTTTCGTCTTCTGGCAGGACTTCATAGCACACTGTGTGTTTTTCCAGTCTTCTGGCATGACTTCATAGCACACTGTGTGTTTCCAGTCTTCTAGTATGACTTCATAGCACACTGTGTATTTGCAGTCTTCTGGCATGAATTCATTTCACACAATGTGTTTCCAGTCTTCTGACATGATTTCCTAGCACACTGTGTGTTTCCAGTCTTCTGGCATGACTTCCTAGCACACTGTTGTTTCCAGTCTTCTGACATGACATCATAGCACACTATATGATTTCCCCTCTTTCCACGTTATTTGATAGTGCATATGTGGTTTCAAGTCCTCTGATGTCACATACATCGGGAATACGACACTGCTTGGTTCTAGGTTTCTCGCATTGCTGCGTATCACTACATTGAGGTCGCCAATCTATCACATGATTACATAGCATACCGTATGGTTCCCTCTTTTCTACATATGAACTCCTAGCACACTCTGTGGTTCCTGTCTTCTTACATGACTTCAAGCACGCACCGTGGTCTTTGAATTCCCAAACTGACTTCATAGCGTACTGTGGAGGCTACGTGTTTG
>JADBJO010021095.1:17500-20000 GCA_016801955.1 Conus betulinus | reverse complement strand
GCTGACTCCGTAAAAACGATGCTCGATGTGACTATGGGTGATGATGTAAGCAAGAGGAGCAAATGCATAATGCACAAAAGAACATGGTTTCAAGTCTTGCCAACCACAGCAAGGAGGAGCATGAGACTGCATAAGAATTGCCACCTCTCTGGGGATTTCAACGCTGATGTGAAGATTGATTGCCGAACAAGTCACTCTGTATAATGCTTCTTTTTTTTTAACTATTGAGAACAAAGAGGTTTTCGGTCACCAGAAGAAAATATATTAGTTTAAAAGTGGACTAAGTAAACATGCACGTTTTCCACAAAAAGCATATGTTTTGCACTGGCACTGCCCCATACATACATGGGGGTCCATTGCATGGCGAGAGATGCCTCTCCAGGTCGGACATGAGCAGGAAGAGGAGTGCGGTGACCAAACACTTGTCAGGCTGTCTGTGTACAGCACGTGAGACTGCATGACTTGGGACTGGTAAGCCTCACCGCCTGATCATATTACGTTTACAGGAGAGAGAGAGAGAGAGAGAGAGAGAGAGAGAGAGAGAGAGAGAGAGAGAGAGATGAGAGAGAGAGACAGAGAGGAGAGAGAGAGAGTATGTGTGAGTGAGCGTGTGTGTGTGTGTGTGTGTGTGTGTGTGTGTGTGTGTGTGTGTGTGTGGTGTGTGTGTGTGTGTGTGAGCACGCGCACGCGCACGCGCACGCAACATTCGTGCGTGCTTGCGTGCTGGTGTGTGTGTGTGTGTGTGTGTGTGTGTGTGTGTGGTGTGTGTGTGTGTGTGTGTGTGTGTGGGTGCGTGTGTGTGTGGGTGTGTGTGTGTGTGTGTGTGTGTGTGTGTGTGTGGTGGTTCGGAGAGGAGGGGCATGGGCGTGGCTGATGCTGCTCAGTCGTCTGATTTCCATCTGTCAGAGGCAGAGTCTTCACAGCTGTGCGTGATTATGAGCCAGTAAGGAACGTGGCCAGGGTCTGAAGTGCCTTATTGTAGGACAGTGCGTACATTTAGACAGAAATATTCACCACGTACGCATACAACGATAATTATGGCACAGAAAATGTTTAGGCAGGTACCCAAGGTCTGTTAAGCACATTTAGGTTGACGCGCAGTCATGTATGTCCTAAATCGTAGCCACGAGAGCCTCTTGGTACATTCTCTTATCTTAATCATTAATTTATAATTCCATCAGCTTAAATAGTGTGCAGTGTGGTCTTGGAGATAGCATATATAAGTACTGTGTATTGAATAGTCAACATGCATTGACACCTTAATGAAATCGAAACTGA
This sequence comes from Conus betulinus, assembly GCA_016801955.1. Taxonomy (NCBI): domain Eukaryota; kingdom Metazoa; phylum Mollusca; class Gastropoda; order Neogastropoda; family Conidae; genus Conus; species Conus betulinus. The sequence goes on along the minus strand of JADBJO010021095.1, from coordinate 18,722 downwards.
AAAAGAAACAGAAATGACGATGTTTATATCCGATGTCCTGAACATGGGGAGGACGTACATTCTCAAATAAAATACTCAGATATAGGGTTTTCATTAAAATCATGTACATTGATTGACAGTAAGTTTTTTTTTATGCTCAGGATTAAAACGTTTACGGCATTTTCAGCTTCAGCGTACAGCTTCGGATAACAGTTAGGTTCAGTGTGTCTGTGTCACTTTATACAGAAAAATCCACATCGATCGCCTGCAGTCAGAAGTAGGAATTAATGAGGGTGAATCACGTAGCTAAATTCTGGCCGTTTTAGTCAATCATTTTGCGTGAGACTGCGTGACCCCGAAATGGCTGGTACCGCATCAATGCTTAAACATTGCTTGGTTAGGGGGAAAAACCGTGTCAGGACAGAAGGAGAGAGAGAGAGAGGAGAGGAGGTGAGAGAGAAGACGAGAGAGAGAGAGAGTGTTGTTGTGGTGTGTGGTGGTGTGTGTGTGTGCGTGCGTGCGTGCAGGTGCGTGGCGTGTGTGTCTGGTCTCTCTCTCTCTCCTCTCTCTATCTCTCTATCTCTCGTCTCTCTTCATCTCTCGCTCTCTCTCCATCTCTCTCTCTCTGTATTTGCATGAGCATACCACACACACACACACAACACACACACACACACACACAAACACACCCACACATATATGTATTATAATATATATATTATAGATATCTATAGATATATCTATCATGATATATATATAATATACACTATATATATACATATATATATACATACATAACACACAGCACAACATACATACACTACTACACGCAGACATACCACATACCCTTACAGACATACAGCATCCATACAACACGCATACATGCATGCATGCATGCTGCATCACATCACTACATACATACATACATAAAATCTACATTACAATACATACATGACATACATACATACATAACATGCAGACAGCTTCATTGCTAGGTGTATGTCAGTGGGTGCTCATAGTGTGCGTGTGTGTGTGTGTGCGTGCGTGCGTGCGTGCGTGCGTGCGTGCGTGCGTGTTTGTGTGTAGTGTGTGTGTTGTGTGTTGGGGTGTGTGTGTGGGTGTGTGTGTTGTATGTGTGTGCGTGTGTGTGTGTGCGTGTGTGGATGTTTGTGTGGTGTGTGTGTGTGGGGGGGGGGGGGTGTTCATGTGTGTGTTGTGTGTGTGTGGTGTGTATGTGTGTGTG
>JADBJO010021095.1:0-15000 GCA_016801955.1 Conus betulinus | reverse complement strand
CCCGTCGAATCCATTCAGAAGTCATGTGGGTTTTCTGCCCCGACCGGCTCCTACCCAGAGTTGAGTTTGCTGCGGGCTCAGTTGGGAAGACTGGGACACACAGTCGAGTTTCATCCACTTAATGGATGCGTTTCTGAGAGTGTTGCTCAAATTTCTGACAACAAACACTGCAGGTGCCTGTGTATCTCTCGGGCCTGGTTGACGCCGGGATATATTATGAAAGGAAGCGTAGAGTACAGCCCTGTCATGTAGTCTCAGACCGAAATGGAAATCCGTAGCATCATCTTAATCATCCTCATTCTCATCGATCAGCATAAAAAAAAAGTCTCCAAATTCTGTGGCCCTTCATGCCCTGCTCTCATGGTGACCTCAATTTCGATGTCCTCTCCACGTCTGTGGGCCTTGGTTTGGTTCCGTCGGGGTCACCGGTATCGGTGAGTCCATGGGGGCTGTCGTTGGACGGACGTGGTGGCGCCCTCCGGAGGGAAGAGCTCACTCACGCCGGCTCCGCGACTAAGCAAATTATTGTCGTCAGTAGGGGGCTTAGTAGGTGGTGTCCTGCGTATGTTAGATCAGAACAGGCGCCACTGAACACCACTGAAGTGACTCGGCGGCAGTGCAGTGTCTCCTGTGCCAGGGCTGTGGCGGGGCCGACCGGGCTGTGGCTGTGGACGGGGTGTCGGAATGAGCGGCGTGGGTGCACTGCTCTGAGGTGGCACAGAGGTTGGGACAGCAAAAAAAAAAAAAATAATAAATAAATAAAAAATTTAAAAAAATTGATTTTTTGCAAGAAGGATAGGATAGACTGTGAACGTATAATGTGTAATAGAAAATTCATGTGGGTTGACTGAAGGTGAGAGGCCCAACATAACAACACGATCATTGTGCATTGTGGATTGCTAGCTATCAGGAATGTCAGCCATCAATAAGATTAAAAACAAAACAACAAAAAAGGCTGGGGCCGGCTATTTCACCATTAGTTTAAACAACAACCTGACCGATCCCTTGGGGATTGGTATCCATAAACAGATTTGTGGTCTGTAACGAAAGTCCAGTTTTCTGTTTCCAAAAATTACGACAGAACAATGTTGTGACACTTGGACTTTGTTGGACAGTGTCAGAAAAAAAGAGTAGTGAATGTTCGTATTACATGTACTGCCACCAGAACATTCTGTGAAATGAATAACGACAGTAATTTTTGTTCCCTGTTATCTTCCTAGATAGGGCACTGGGTGTGAGCTATCATTAACACTTTCATTGCATAGTATTTATTTTTATCTATTGTAAGTGCTAAAAACACAGATAATTGGTATAGAAGTCATTATTGACAGAATGTAATTATGATGTGCACAATGTACAGTAACCTGAGTTGGTCAAACCTTTTAGCCTGAAGAAGGTTTGTAATAAACCGAAAATCTTGCTTCGCACAAACGGTGTTACCGCGTTGTACTTGTTTGAGTCTCTATGCAGTGTCAGTAACTTTCCTCTTAAAGAAAAATAAATTCAATTTTTGAGTACCAATGCTGAAGCCTTAGCGACTTCTCTCCCACCTTCTCCCTCCTCACCTCTCTCCGCCTTCCCTCAGTTTGGAGGTGGATATGAGCGGAGGCTAAAGCCAATCAGCGGTGGCTGTGTGGGAGGTTTGATCAGGGATTCTCTTGTGCATTGATGACGCATGTCCAACCAGCAGTGAAGAAGGCGGCATGGAGCTGGACACACAGGACAGGCGGCACAGCGGGTGTTTGTTCCGCTCTCACCACAGGCAAAATGGCATGACTCTCAGCAGTAGACCTCCCTGTGCCCGCGATTTTCTGTCACGTATTGCCCATGGCAATGGCCATCCTCGGCTACATGGTGCGTGGGAGAGAGACCAGCATGAGCGAGATTTCACCTTTTTTGCATAAATTATATTATTGTGGGGGAGAGATGGGGAGAGATGGGGGAGAGGAAAGGAATACTTGTTCCAGTGTAATGTATAGGAGAATTGAAAAAGTCAAGTTTTTGTTAATTATGAAAACGCACACCACACACCACACACACCACAACACACACCACACACAAGCAGCAGTGCGCGCGCACGCCACACACACACACACAACAAACCACACAACACACACACACACACACACACCACCACACACACCACAAGCTTCCCCCACATGTACACCTATGGAGCGAACATGCACTCAGTATGGTAAACACACTGTGAGAATAAAGACAAATGAGTTAGCACTGATTTTTTTCAAAGCTAAAAAACTTGCATTACATAGTTGATATTGTGTTTATGAAATACACAAACCACACCAGCAGCTGGTCTTTCTTGGTATAATTTCGCCTGAACCCTAGCTCCAACTTCATCTGCGACGTTATCACCTTAATCCAAACTTGACGTATTCTGTGATGATGACACCACTAACACTTCCACAGTAAAAGCTGCTATAGCAGAACCCTGTTGCAGCAATGTGATGGGCTAATACCATCCCTTTTATAAAATGGCAGGAACAATGAGTCAGACAATTTCACTGTGTATATGCATCATGTTCCTGCTAAGCAGAGACAGTTAATTACCAAAAATCATCGAATACAGGTTTGATTCGCTTGCTTTTTTTTTTTAATGAAACTTCCTACACCTTTATCAGAGCTGTGTGATTTAACGTTTTGGTTTTCTTACGGCAATCAAAATATCTTCCATTTAGAGAACGTTATAACATACTGTTGTCACACCACTCCTTTCATCGTAATCATTATCGTTTATGTCATCACTACCATGGAAATCATTGTATTAGGTACTATAACTCTTCCCGTGATCTTTATACATACATCACTTCTGCCTTGTAATAATTCTTTGAAATGCGTATTTGGAGAGAGAGAGAGAGAGAGAGAGAGAGAGAGAGCGAGAGAGAGAGAGAGAGAGAGAGGAGGAGAGAGAGATCACTTTTTTCAGTAGTTTATCAAACACAAAAGCACTTTAGTCCATCCTTTTTCTTATGGCACATTTAATTTTCAATTCTTGAAGCACTAAAACATCGAAGCCTGGACCTCTGTAAACTACCTGAATCATAGTGTTCCGGAACACTGAAAAAAGGGACTTTCCCCGATGACTCATGCATCTTTTTTCAAATGTGATATGATGTTTTAACACCCCCCCCCCCCCTTCCCGAAAAAAAAAGCCTTTCCATTTTGCATATATTCAGCTGGAAAGGTTTTGGTGTTTATATATTCCACCTGGTTTTGAGGAAAATCTCATCTCAAATCGATGCTCACTGCTCTTCTGATCATTGCTGTAATGCATCGCTAGAATGCGTAAACAATACTCATTTTCAATATTCGCATTTTTTCAATACATTTCCTGAACAACAAATGTTGTTACCTTTTTTCTGCCAGGGAAATTTTCTAAACATTTTTAATTGTTTTTATGTGTTTGTTCTACATACAAAAATAAAACGGGAGAGCAAAAACAGACACTCATACCACATAATTTTAAAACAAAAAGCAAACAAAAAAGAAATAAACAGCAACATGTATAACTAAAGGTTAGGTATAAAGGAAGAAAACAAAAACAAACACCCGCACACAGAAAAGCAAACCACACCCACCTGAAAAAGGAACGAGAGAGAGAGACAGGAGAGAAGAGAGAGAGAGAGAGGGAGAGAGAGAGAGAGAGAGAGAGAGAGAGATAGAGAGAGAGAGAGAGAGGGGAGAGTGTTTCAGCATATTTATTTTCTATGATATAAAAAACATGGTTACTTATTGACAATGCTATAAGAAGTATACATAAACCTGTATATCATCATAGTTTTCTCATAGTACTACCCCTGAAGATAGATGTATACATGCGTTTGATAAAAAAAAAATGTATACCTATATTGCAAGATAAATCAGCATACATACCACAATAATATAGGAAAGACCGACGGATAGACAGACAGATGGACAGACAGACGAACAGACAAGCCAGGAACACGAAGACAGAAGGGGGGTTGTGTCACAGCAAGTGAAGATAATCTATGTTATTATCAGAAGGCACATTATTTCTTGAGTACCGATATAGAGAAATATTTCAGCAACATACAAGGACCACACGGGATATCCTCAGCAAAGGATCAAAACAAAAACAAAAAAAGGAAAAGAGATGACATGATTTAGTCTAGTAATTGTTGTTACATTATGCATCATACGTAGTTACATATTAATGCAGGAAAAACATGTTCCAGAGACGGTAACTAAAGCAGCTAGGTATTAGAAATCAAAGCTTCATAAGCAAGCCACCTGCATGAAAATCCAAGTGGCTCATGGTTAAGTATGAGCTATATTTTCAATTCTATATCTAAATGTCAACATTTTCAAGAAAAACTGCAGCAAGTAGAAGACTGCCTTCTAACTTACACTTCTATAGGTTATGTTTTGCTAGAAGAATAATGAAATGAAAACTATAATCAATTACGATTGCTATGTCGAAACCTAAAAGTATGAGAGACTCTTTCGGGACGTATATTTTGTGCATGAGTGCATTTTCTCTTTTATTAAAATCATTAACCCTACCCCCCAAAGACATTTCACATGAGTACATTTTCAAAACATATGATCAATAGAATATTTAAGCAAGCCGCAAAACTGCATTTATCATTATCAGTAACTCTGATTTCTTTTCAAAATAGCATTTGTACCAAAGCACCAGTGAATTATTCTCAGCTGAAACCACTTCAGTTTTACATCTGTAATCTTATGTGCATGAAAAGAAACGAATTCCAGTCGTGAGCTTGTCAAAGTTTGATGTCCCATTTTTCACAGCACGGAGCTCTCACTGTTTATCAATCAGTATATCGTAATAAAGTCTTTGAACCTTTACATGTGCAAACACCATCTTATACGTAAACGGAGAAGTACTAATATTTGTAATTTGGATGGCAATGTCAATTTTGTAACTGAATTCAATTATTACTAACTTATACCCTGTATACGTTAGAAAATCAATGTTGAACATCATAATTATTTCCCCTTGAATTGTCCGTGGAAAAGAAACTGACCATTATCATAGAAACAAAATGCGCGAGATAATAGACAGTTTGTGTTTGGAAGCATTTAAGAGACAATGTGTCTTTCTCCCAACTGGATACGTTTGTTGAAGCAAACTGGTTCACAAGTAGTTTAGCGGAATTTTTTGGCAGCACATTTGTAATTAAAAAAAAAAAATTGTAACTTCAAGGACGTCTGCTCAGAGGATTATATTCTGTCAATTTGAGAACAATCTCTGGACCAATGTTTACCCATATGAGGCCATGAGGAAAATTGCTAAGAGAATATGTTTCCATTTGTGGTTTGATCTCTTCGCTGCTTTATAAAAATTAAAAATGGATTTTTTCGCTGAATCATCTGGTGAATGAAAATCATTATTCACAACCACACACACAACACACACACACACACACACGACACACACATACCTACACACACACACGCACACACACACACACACACACATGCGTGGGAGGAGAAAACACACAGAGGAGAGAGGAGAGAGAGAGAGAGAGAGAGAGAGAGAGAGAGAGATGAGAAGAGAGAGGAGAAGGCGATTGGATGTGACTTGCTCTTCAGGTAAATTTGGAATCCCCCCACACAAGGACCACGAACCACACCCCCACTTTCCCAATTTTTACACACACACACACATAACCACACACACACAGAGTCCACCGAGACAGACATCGAATACACACAGAGCGATGGTGCGCATCAGCTCGTGCCTTCACCTTGATCACCGCCTTGTCAGTCAGTCATGGCCAGGTTGAGGGACGTGCTCAGCTTGGACCTGTGTCCGAAATGGTCCAGACGAAAGAGACCTAGAAGAGGAAAGGCGGTTGGTGCTATATGGTTGGTAGAGTAAAGTATGGTAGGGTTTGGCACGGTTATAGTATAGCAGGGGCACGGTATGATTATGGTAGGCTTTGGCACGGTATAGTATGGCAGCGGCACACAGTATGATATGGTAGGGTATGGCACGGTGTCGCATGGCAGGGCCCACGGTATGGGGGTATGGTAGGGTATGATCACGGTAATTGCGAGATGGCAGGGCACGGTATGGTATGGTGTAGGGTATGACACGGTATTGCATGGCAGGGACCCGGTATGGTCATCTGGATGGGTATGAGCACGGTATTGGCATGCAGGGCACGTATGCATACGGGTAGTGGTATGACACGGTATTGCATGCAGGGCACGTATGGTATGATCTTAGCGGTGGGGGTAAGTGACAACGGGTATTGCGAGATGGTATGGGTTTAGGGTATGACTCCGGTCTTGCATGGCAGGGCCAACCGTTATGGTACGGGGTATGACCCTACGACTTGGGACTAGATAGGGCATAGTACGGTATGTAATGTGTATAGGTATGCATGGCATGGTAATAGTATGATACAAGATCGTTTCGGCATGTGTATGGTATTGTACTGGTATGGTAATGGTATGGTATGGCCTGGTCGAGTGGTATGGATGCGTTATGGTATGGTATGGTATGGTTATGGCTTTGCTGCTGACACTGGTATACTATCATATGTTGTGGTATGGTATGTATCACAAGAGGGTGTAAATAGAGCTATGGTGTTGTATGCCGAAGGTAGTACAAGAGGGTGTCACTATAGTAGTGTGGGTAGATTTGTATGGAATGGTGGTGGTATGGCAATGCTATGCTATTGCTTTCCATCACCTGATGTGGTCATGGTGTATGGTACAATTCTCTAGTCAGTGTAATAGCGACTAGGCGTGGTCTCCCTTCCTGTGGGGTTGTGTATTGACCGTATGAAGTCTGGTCTGGCAATGTACAGGTTGGCGCACCATGGTACGGTATGCGCACGGCAGTGTGTATGTGTGTAGGTGTGTGTGTGTGTGGTGTGTGTGTGCGTGGTGTGTGTGTGCGTGTGCGTGTGTGTGTGTGTGTGTGTGTGCGTGCGTGAGTGCGTGCGTGGCGTGAAGTCGGGTCATGCGTGTGTGGTGTGTGTGGTGTGTTGTGTGTGTTGTGTGTGTGTTGGTGTGGTGTGCGTGTGGTGTGTGTGTGTGTGTGTGTGTGCGCGACTCGCGCGCGCGCGCGAGAGTTGTAGTAGGTGTTTAAATGATACGTGATATTGTTCGTTGTAATATGGACGGCCACAAAGTAAACCGCCATCTGTACTGAAGCTTAAATTAATGTTAGGGGGCAGTAATTTCCCACGGTTATGACCTTTCCAACACCCACGATAACACATTGAGTCATTTAGGTTTGATATTTGTGGTAGTATAAAGTACTCAATTCCCATTTATAGTTTTGGAAAGCTAGGGGGTAAAAGCCTTGGTGGGCCATATAAAGACCCTACTTGGTATGTGCATACATAGAAATCGTTGATAAATAATGGTAAAATATTTAGGCGCATGCGGAGTTTGGTTAGCAGTTTTCATCCTACTGGATTCTTCTCTGCTTTTGTTTCATTAGTTTACTTTAAGAGATTGGTAGCCATTTTTATTTGACCCGCCCTGTTTAGATTTATATTGACAAATCATACATACCAAGAAGTTATGCAAGAGGGCTTTACAAATGATTCCACTCGGACGGCATGTATTTACAAGACTTTGACGTGTTTCAGTGTGCGTTTGAATGTTTGGTTGCCAATTTCAAAGGGCCGGCAGGCAGGAAAACACTACTGGATTAATACACAAATTAATGTATTTCGTCTGTTGTGTACTACTACCAACAAGCGAAATTCCCAGATGATATCCTCGCCAGTCATTATCAATCGATGTCTGAGTAGTGCTTTCATTGCTTTAGAATAGGTGACTATAACGCAGATCGACCGGGAAATGGCGACGCCCTATCGGCACCAAAGCAAATGCCATGATGGTAACCAGGTTTGGGAGTGTTATCGAGGGTGCCACTAAGCATTTCCAACAAATCGAACTATTTCTAAGAAACAACGTTAGGGTGCTGGGCATTTTTCCCCTAGAATTAGCGTCCAGTCTGTAGGCGCGCATGTGTCTCAGAGACAGTGAAGTACGCTTGCATCGACAACCCAACACACACACACGCGCGGGGCGCACGAACTCGCACAACACACCCTACAGAGAGATTAGAGATGGAGTGAGAGAGAAGAGACGCTTGAGAGAGGCGAGAGAGAGGAGAGGCGACGGGGAGGAGGGGAGAGCGGGCGCGAGAGAAGAGAGAGAGCGAGAGACCGTAGTTGACAGGAAGAAAGAAGAAACATCACGGGTGTGTATCAGCGCATTTGCCCCGAACGACACGGCGCGGCAACATTGTTATCATTGCCGTCTTGATCTCCGGAGAGCGTAGGCCATCTCCATAGCATTTCGAGGCCCGTAGCAGAAAGACCAGTTCGCGCTGCTACGGGGTGTATTATTGGGCACTGTTTCCTGATCGAGGAAGCGAGCCCTGCCCCACAGGTCTCTGGGACTCGAGACGGAATCACGTCCGACAGGGAAATGGGGTCTGGTGAGACCAGATGATGCTTTCCCTGAATTAGTTATCTTGGAGCTAGGAACGTTGTCAAGAGAGTAATTCCTATGATCGAAAATCCTCACTACCCACCGTTCTTTGTAGCAGAGAACGGTCACATGATTTAAGGTTCTCTGGATTAGAATCATCACTAAAACTGCATTTGGATGAGAGATTGTCAAAGTGAACTACTTCTTTGGGTACGAATTGGTTTTCCCCCAAAACTTTTTTAAACCTTAGGTCTTTGAATAGAAATTGTCACTGAACGAGGTGTTTTGAATTAGATATTGGTCACTGAACTGGTTATTGAATGAGAAAATGTCCAGAGAATCGTTCTGATTGAATAGAATGAGTCACTGAAACTACTTCTGTGGACAGAATCGTCACTGAACTACTTATTTGGATTCAGAATTGCACTGTACTAGCCTCTTTGGATAGGAGTTGTCACTGAACTACTTCTTTGACAGAATTGTCACTGAACTACTTCTTTGGACAGAATTGTCATTGAACTACTTGCTGTGACAGAATTGTCACTGAACCAGTTCTTCAGATCAGAAATTGCACCGAATCTGGTGATTTGAGTAGCATTGTCACTGCACTAAATTCTTTGGATCAGAATTCGTTCACACTAATTCAATTGGATGATCAGAAATGTTAATGGAAAACTGTGTCTTTGGATCAGGCATTGTCACGGCACTACTTTTGTGGAATCTGAATTGTCAGTGAGCTACTTCGTTGGTTCAGAATTGTCACTGTACTACTTCTGTGGATCAGCATTGTAAATGAAACTAGTTTTTTGGATCAGAATGTGTCACTGTACACCTTAGTGGTCAGCAATATGGTCATTCGAAGTCTAATTCTTTCCGATCAGAAATTGTCCCTTCGGCTACTTCATTTCGATCAGAATTGTCACTAAAATCATTTTTGCTTGCATCAGCATTGCATTGAACTACTTCTTTCGATCAGCAGATTGTCAGCTGAAATACTTCTTGCGACGCAGAATTGTCATGACACTACTTCTTTCCGATCAGAAGCATTGTCATTATGAACTGCTTCTTTCGATCGCGAATTGTCGTCTAAACTCACTTTTGCTTGAATGCCAGCATTGTCGCTCTACTAGTCTTTGATCAGAATGGTCACCAAGTTAGGTCTCTGAATCAGTGAGGTTTTATTGAAACTTGTTCTTCGGCTCAAAATTGTCACTGAACTAGTTATTTGGATAAGAACTGTCAGCTGAACTAGTATTTGAAGTAGCACTGTCCAATGCAATGTTTTAGTTCTTTGAAAGCAGATTTCTGTGGGTAAGAGTTCTCTGGATAAGGGTTTTCGGGAGTACGGGTTCTTGGATAATGGTTTTCTGCGTAAGGGTGCTCTGGCATTAAGGGTTGAGTTCATATGGAACACGGAGTTTCTTGAAAGGAGTATTCACTGGTTACTGTTTTTTGGATCCAGGATCGGTTCCGCCTTAAAAGCACAAATAACAAGCATATATCTATAGTATAATATTATAATATATCTATATAGTATATATATATAGCTGATAAATCGTATTTATCGTGTGATATCGTCAGAATCAGACTCGAGGCTTTATTCAACTCTGATGGATGCAAAATTTGCAGCCGTCGTTCAGGGTGTCGTGCAGGTTATCTTGAATTTTTATTGAAAGGGCTGGGAGAGGGCTCAATAATTTGAAAACATTTCCGAATCGGGGAGAGTGTATGGTGACAATACGCCAGATCAAAGACGGGAACATACCAGCAGACCTTGCGAGCCACGTCAGTTCAAACACAAGAATATGTATGATAGGTCTAACACAGTGTGGCTTTTCAGGCCGTTTTGGTAACACTAAAAACTGCTTTTTCTCCTAATCATATCCATGACTATGTGAATGTTGCTATTCCAGATCGTCAACGTCTGATGTGCTTTCGATTAAAAAAAAAAAGGCGTGATCGTCACTCATAGAGGGAATACCACAAATCCGCTGGCACGCCAAATATCGACTGATGGTCTTAAGTAGGGAACTCGGTGGATTCCTATGAGTTGGACCTCCAGGCTAGGCAATCAATGAACACCTTCGATGTACATGGCTTAACTAAAGACAGGTGTAAGTTCTTGACGTGCATATGACACTCTGAGTTGCTGCTTTTCTATGGGGAATTGGCCGCAATGTTCAAGGCTGAGAGACTCAGGCATGTGGATGTATAACGAAGAAAGCATTCAATGCAGGTGATGGACCCAATACACTGGCGGGCACAAACATCAATGCCGCAAAGTGTAGCAGTTCCATCAATGTTTGGAGTGACAAAGGGTCTCTGGAACCTGGGTCAGCCGCCCGTGGAACCACGGAATGCCTACTAATGCTGAAAAGCTCAAAAAAAAAGAAAGATAGACACACACCTGTCAGGATTGAAAACTTCGAGGATTCGCGGAAGTATTCAGGATCACGCAGGATGGAGTAGAGGGGCAATTGTGGACTCCACACCGGCTTTGCCGGACATGTGGAAGAACGCCTTGGATGGTTGCACAGGTTCTTTGGCTTTGCCCCCCCCCCCCCCCCCCCCCCCCCCCGGTCACCCTGTTGACAAAGGTAAGCATAGATGGTGCACATATCTAAATAGAACAGAAATTCGCCTATCAGAGAGCGGACAGTGTTTTTTTCGTTTTGAGCACACATGCGAGTAACTACACACTACAGAATGATTCAAGACACAAGGAGGAGGGGCAATTTACGAGAGAGCGAGGAGAGAGGAGAAGAGAGGAGGAGAGCGGAGGCGAGAGGAGGACGAGGAGAGAGCGAGCGAGAGGAGAAGAGCGAGGAGGGGGGGAGGGAGGGGGGGCGGCTGAAATGCAGCTTCAAAGATACAAAAAGTTAGTGACCAAAGCTTAAAAGAGGTGTGTAGTTTGCGTGAAGGAGTCGTAGGGCCATGTGCACAGTCAGTGCACAGTGCCAGAAACTTAAGTCGATTGGTTGGGGAGTGAAATCTGGATGAAGAAGAGGTGGCTGGAGAGGGATAGGTGGTGGCCGATGTGGTGATGGAGGAAAAAATCTTTTTGCAGCAATGTTCAAAGTCAGGTGACTGGCAGGGGAGAAGAAGATACTACAGTGTTGCCAGTGGCCTAGCTGATGGCAGGACACTTGGGCCTAAGTCCTTCGATAACACTTGAATGATTGTCACATCATCAAAAAATGCCAACCTGATATGTTACACCATGTTTATTTTCAATTTCAGTGCTGTCCCATTGGAAGCAGCCGTTATTTCTATTGCTTTGCAATAAGGGGTAATATGATGAGGAACATTTTCAGTAGTTTGTCAGCGTTGTGGTCACAGCCACAAGTAGAACCGTTCTCTTTGTCTTGCTTTAATAGTAACAGCGTGGCTTTTGCATCAGCCTTCAGGGAGACACGTGGCAAGTTGGCAACCCTGCGGATTTCCTGTGCTTATCTCGTTTCCATCTGCAATTGCAAAGTTATATCTAGATTTATATGTTTGCATTGGCGCCTCGCCTGTCACGAGTCAGAATGCCGATAGAGTGTGTGCGTGTAAATCCGCTTGAGCAGTTGATGTCTTCGGATTAAAATGCGGTGTTTGTTAACACGACACGTCATTCAATATATCTTGCTTAATGGATGTTAGAGAAAAAGTGATTGTAACACGGCAGAACCAAGGGAGTGGTAGGGATTAAAGTTGTTTCACTGCGTGACGAAAAGACGTTTGGATCGGGGAGATAGTGGGGGGGAGTGGTGCATTGCATCACTGGGTGACAATGATAGTCGTGGGGAGAGTAGTGGGGGGGAGCCCCGTTAGTGGGGGAGGGTGCACGTCGTTCAATGAGGGTCAAGGAATCATGGTGAGATAGTGGGGGAGTGTGCAATTCTTACTAGTGACACTGAGATCGTGGTGAGAGAGTGGGGGGTGTGCACTTCTTCACTGACGCGCGATGCCAATGAATTGCCTGGTGAGGAAGAGTGGGGGGAGGGGGAGGGGGACAGTGTGCACTTCGAACAGCGTGACAAAGAGAATGCCGTGGGAGATCGTTGGGGAAGGGCCGTTTTCCTGCGGACATGATGAATTGCGTGGTGCGCAGAGTGGGGGCGTGTGCCATGTCTTCCTGGAGGTGACCTGAATTCTGTGAGATCGGTAGGGAAGTGTGAGTTCTGCAGAGTGACCCAAACTTGGTGGGGAGATAGGTGGGAAAGGTGATGGACGTTCGTCCCTTTTTTTTTGCGTGAAAAGATTGCGTGGTGAGATAATTGGGGAGTGGTGCAGTTCTTCACTGGTGGACAACCCAAGAATAGCCAGGGTAGACAGGGGAGACTTGTGGGGGGCGCTTGCCACTTCTTACTGACAAGGCGTGTGTCAAACGAGGGAAACATTTCTTGGACAATAAGGTGTGTAGCTAGTAGGGAAAAGGGCGTTGTATTCTTCATCCGAAGTAGCAACTAGATGAATTCGGTGTGTGAGACATGTGGCGCGTGTGCAGTTGCTTCAGATGAGTGACAATGCATTCGTGGTAGAGGGTATAAGGGGGGGCAGGGGAGAGGGGAGATAGAGGAAGGGGGAAGAGGTGACGCACTTCTCACGTAGGAGGAGCACGAGGGGGGCACTGCGTTGTGGTGCGCTGCAAGTGCGACCAGACAAGAAGTACGAGAGAGAATTCACAGACTGAGACGCCGAGAGCAGGCAACTAAGTGTGTGGGGTGTGCTGTGTGTGTGTGTGTGGTGAGAGAGAGAGAGGAGACTGCCCAGGATGGAGAAGAGAGAGAGAGAGGGGGGTTGCCCATCGTTGAGCCGGACACACCCGCAGAGAGGAGACCCTGAGGAGGCGATTCAGTGGGAGCGGACCGGTGAGATGATTGTAGTTTAGCACCGTCATATTGATGTACCTCATCGATGCACTAAGAGGGCACAAAGGGTGGAGTCAATAAATGCGGGGATAGTGGGAGTCGGCATGTTGGAGCCATTCAAATCATTCAAATTGATTTCACGGGCACAGAACGGAATGGGTCTCTTTACCGTTGTTGTATTCTTTCACGTCGGACAATTATGCAAGTAATGGGAGGAGGCTCGCATCAGAGTAGTCAGGCCAATAGGTGTAAAAAAAAATAGAAAAAACTGACAGGCGTCGTTTCAGATATCGTGCACCACAACATGAAACCTAAAAATAGTTCCGTAGGCTGGTGTTAGTCTGTTCGGTAAGCTTGAGTGAACCGGAGGTTGAGTTATAGAGGGCTGGGCAAAAGCAGATTGATGACTGCCTGTTGTTCTAAAAGGGGGGCTGTGACAATTAGATGTGTCAATGTGTGAGTGGTCTGACGTGCACAGTGGTACACTGGGCATGTCACTTTGAGAACAGACCAGTCAGTGGTCGTGACAACTCTACCTTGACATTTCTTTTAGGCGTGCTGGCCAAACGCAATGTTGTGACCCACACCCAATGTCATTCAGTTGCAGTTCATCTCGAAGGGATCCGGTGTCACCGCGGTGCGGACTAGGTCCATATTATGTAGGCACAACATCTCGCTGCCAGCAAAGTTCAAGGAGACTCCACACATTTGCACCCATCAAATGAATTATATTTTGGACCAAAATGAATATTTTACTGAGAAGAGAGAATCTAAGAAGCGGCGTCTCCAGGTGACTGGCACGCTCTTTTGATCGAGTCAGAAGCCCACCTACGCATTAGCCAATCCCGATCGGTGGTCAGATCATGGATCAACCTAACAGTTGGGCGTCTTGGGCCATTATGATCCCCGTGTGGTGTTGTGCGGAGCTCCAGGGACTGTGTGCGTCACGCGTGTGGGTGTGTGCAGTGTGTCGGTGTTGTGTGTGTGGTGATTGTGTGAGGTGTTGTGTGTGTGTTGTGTGTGTGGTTTGTGGGTGGGCCCGTGCATGTGTGTGCGACATGGGCCCTCACTGGTGTTGTAGTTGCAAACACGTTGATATGCCTTGTTGTGTTGTGGGGGTAATGGGTGTGGTGTGTGTGTGTGTGTGGGGGGTCACCATGTGGTGTGCCCGTGGCTGGGCTGTACTGTGGGGGTCGTGTACACTTACAGCACGAAAACACATTTTATAACATTGTCACTCGCTTTATTTTGATTCATAGAGAAAACCCATCTGAACCCCCAGTCATCCAGAATAACATGAGAACACGCACCTACGAACCAGTCTTACACAAACAGGAAAATCTGACATTTGGTCATTATCAATAAACAGGAAAAAGCCACAATACCTACAGTCATCTGATCAACAAAACAGAAAGAATAAAAACACAACAGTGATACAAAAGATACAATGCCGAAGCAGAAAGGTGTGGTGGTGCAATTCACAAAATGCTGTGCCTACAATAACTCTGTTCAGTAATTTCATGTTTGCTGCGCGCAAGCGCAGGCCGCCGCGCATCCGCGCGTATGTGGCTAGGTGTGTTGTGTGTGTGGCCTGTCGTGTTGTGCAGAGGAGAGAGAGAAGACCAGAGAGACCGCCCCGACTGAGAGTACCTTGATGAACACGTGACGACTCTCGATC
>JADBJO010021094.1:25000-30174 GCA_016801955.1 Conus betulinus | reverse complement strand
GTAATGCGTTACCTATTTCTTGACTCCATGATGGGCATGGCGGGGATAACAGCTCATTCATTGTAATCAATAACACATGAAACCACAAAAAAAAAGCTTCTTTCATGCGCTAATATCAGCTCTTGAACGGAAACAAACAAAACCCAAAACAAAAACAAAACGCTTTCAAGTGTAATGCATCTAGCTATTGTTTTTCGATAGACACTCCAACAGCAAGATCACAAGAGTCTTGCACACACACACACACACACACCACACACACACACGCACACGCCACGCACGCACGCACGCACGCACGCACGCACGCACGCACGCGCACGCACGCACACACACACACACACACACTCGGGACTGGATACGAAAGTGGTTTGTATCTTATTCAAAAATTGATCAATCACTTAATATAGCAAAACGTGCAAGAAAAAAAAAGTAGGAACTAAATGATAAATATCGACAGCATGACATGGAACTAAAATGATAAATATCGACAGCATGACATATGGAACTAAATGACAAAAATATCGACAGCATGAAATATTCCAGTAGTTGCGGATCGATGATACACAAAGTATCTTGCCAATTTCAGATGAAAACAAATGCTGTCATGGTCCCCCCCCCCCCCCCCCCCCCCACCCCTTCCTCTACTGCTACGCTTCCCCTTCCTGTCTAATATGTAGACGTGCTGTGGTAATGAGAGTTATTTCGTTTTCAAACGCAGACGCTACGATGAATTGAGATTTTTTTTTAATGCTGTTTAAGACTAAGAAACAGAGAATGAGGACACTATGGAAATCTGAACGTCTAAGATTAACGATATGATTGTGTCTCTTGCGTAGTGTATATCGGGTTACGGATCGATGAGGGAAAAGCACATGGCTGATGGTGAGTGTATGAAATGCGTAACGTTTATGATGTACTTGCTGGGTGATGAACTGGTGATGAAACTGGTGATGAATGAACTGTATTACTTTTCTCCCTTAGGTATTAGAGTTCCAAGCGGCAAATGGAAATGGTACTTCCTATACTGCTGTCTGTCTTTCAATAACAGAATTGTGAAATAATAAATGAAAGAAGGAGCAGGGAGAGAATGAAATAAAAGGAAGAAACGAAAAAATAAGTAATGTCACCATGTCTCTACTAATCTTTCACGCCTGAAATAATATTTTTGTTTGTGTGTGTGTTTATTCACTTACTAGAAATTTCAATGTCAAACACCAGTTTGTTAGCGGGAATAGTGTTCCCTGCTCTGTAGAATGAATTAAGGGCGATCAATAAAGCGAAAGACGGTGTGTGAATAAATGATGCGGTAAAGGAGTGACATCATGACATTTGTGGCAGCTCCCTACCATGCGCTCACTACAATCATGTTTTTTCTTCTGTTTTTTTCTTCATTTCTTTTTTTTTCCCCATCCTTCTTCGGTCCCTCCCCAAACCCCTTCCACCTTTTTATCCCGAAGTATAATCATTAGGTTTCCCTGACAGTGTGACTTCATTTTGTTTTTCAGGCCAACCACTACCATACCACTACCATCACCACCACCATCGCCATCTGTTCTTCCCAGCCAATGTATGTCCATACCCCGCTTTCGGTCCTTCCTTCTCTCCTTTAGCTTAATTCATCTAAGAAAAAAAATTCAAGAAAATGTTCATGGAGAAAATAGAGAAGTATGTGCACTTCTGATGTTAAATACGCTCCACCCTCTCTCTCTCTCTCTCTCTCTCTCTCTCTGTCTCTGTCTCTGTCTCTGTCTCCGTCCTCTCTCTCTCTCTCTCTCTCTCTCTCTCTCTGTCTCTTCTGTCTCTGTCTCTGTCTCTGTCTCTCTCTCTCTCTCTCTCTCTCTCTCTCTCTCTCTCTCTCTCAAAAGTACGAACGAAAGCAAATCAAAAGTACGAACAAAGCATCATTATCACCATCATCATCATCATCATCATCTCATCATCATCATCATCATCATCAGCAACGAGCAACGACAACAACCTAAAACAATAACATACTACTACTGCTGCTGCTGCCGCTGCCAAAACAGTAACAAAAACAACTACTACCACCACCACTACTGCTACACTACTACTACTACTACTACTACTACTGCTGCTGCTGCTGCTACTACTACTACTACTACTACTACTAACTACTACTACTACTACTACTACGAACAAGATGGAGGAAACGTAAAAGTGAAAAAATCAAAACAACGAGATAAAAAAAAAGGTGCAATGTCATCGCTATGCTGGAGACTGTCTCATTCTTACACAGACTTGCTGGTAGGTTGTAACGTAAAAAAAAAAAACAAACAAAAAAAAAAAAACGTTTGACAATTTATGAGTTAATGATGATGGAATGCGACCAAAGCAGCTTTCTGGAGCGAATGTATTCAGACAAAGCAATGCAGGCAAAGGCGAAGCTGTTTGTCCCCCTTTCCCAGCCTTCATCGCCGTTCAAATGCTAGTCAGCGCTGTTTGAGTGCCACCCCCTAAAGTGAAACGGCTGCCTCTTATTGACCAAACAAGAGGGTCGTCAGGGAGGCGGGGGGGCCTTTAGAAAGCCTGCGATGAAACGGGAAATGGAATTTGCCACCAGTAGAGGTGTGTGCGAAGGTATGTGGCTTTGGAGGTTGGTTGTTGACTGCAAGGTGCTTGGTGGTGCCACTGCTGCGATGAGAGTGCACTGACCTCTAAGAAAAAACGAGAGGCAGCAAACAAAACATAGCCATCGAACCTTAGCGCCAGCAGTAACACAGAGGGCAGAAATGGACTGGGAGTGGTATGTTTGCAGGAAGAAAAAAGGCGTTTAGTGGAGGTAGGTGTACGGGCGAGTTTACTTTTTTCTTGATCTTTAAAAAAAAAATCATCTATTTTTTTTCTGAGTCACACACACACACACACACACACACACACACACACACACACACACACACACATGCATGCATGCACGCATGCACACACACACACACACACCACACACACACACACACACACACGCACGCACGCACGCACGCACACACGCACGCACGCAACGCGCACACGCACACACACACACACACACACACACGAGTACACATTAATGCGCACACTCACACAAAAAACACACAAATACAGAGAGAGAGAGAGAGAGAGAGGAGAGAGAGAGAGAGAGAGAGAGAGAGAGAGAGGGTATACAGGAATAGACACAAACAACCCAATTTAATCCTGTTTCCTAGCTCAAATCTACCCAAATCCACACTCTTTCAATCTCACTTCAGACATCGATTCTGCTCTAAGACTTTCTTTTTCCCTCTGTCTTTTCTTTTCTTTATTCCTTTGGGAGAAGGAAACCGGAACTTGATCACAGACACCATCAAGCAGTTTATCTCCTACAAACAGCTCCCTAATACGAACATCCTCGCAGGGCAGGTTTCTCTGTGGCCAATCTGATTTGTGGCCTCATTACGGCCTTTAAAGCACGCCTGTTGTGCCCCGTCCTCTCCCGTCTGGCCAATTAGAGGTAGCGTAGGGTCAGCTATTTCACACAAGAGGGCGCCATTTACACACCATTGCTTTGCCGTTAGAACATGAAATGACGCCAGGAGGAAAGTCAGGTTTTCCTTCTCCTCCTTCCTTGGGGAAAAGACTCAGTCACATTGGGGAATTCCCTCTTTGTGATGCCTGGGGACACATATTGATTCGTAATCGTCCACGATGCCAGCATTTCCTCTTTTGTCTCTCTTTTTCTGGTGTTTTTTTTCTCCCCATTATTTTCCAGTTCCAGAAAAGAGATATAGATTATGGACAGAAAAACGTAGCCACAGACCTAAGTGTACACGGTCCAGACGATGGAGGGAGAAGAATGTTTTTTTCTTGTGCTGGTCTAGTTTTAAACTTCGAGCGGAAGCGTTTTTTGTGCAGAAGTTCGGCTGATTCAAAGAACTGGGTGAAGTAGAGCTTAATGATGTGGAGCCAATGGATTCTTCTCCAGAAACCTTTCCACTTGGCTTCTTCTTCTTCTTCTTCTTCTTTCTTCTTCTTCTTCTTCTTCTTCTTTCTTTTCTTCTTCTTCTTCTTCTTCGTCTCCTTCTCCTCCTCCTCCTCCTCCTCCTCCTTCTTCTTCTTCTTCTTCTTCTTCTTCTTCTTCTTCTTTCTTCTCGGGCTCTTCTTTCTGCTCCCCCTAGTCCTCCTCCTCCTCCTCCTCCTCCTCCTCCTCCTCCTCTTCCTCTTCTGCTCCTTCTTCTTCTTTTCTTCGTCTCTCCTCCTCCCTCTCCTCCTCCTCCTCCTCCTCCTCCTCCACTCTTCCTTTTTCTTCTTCTTTTCTTCTTCTTCTTCTTCTTCTGCTCTCCCTAGTCTTCCTCCTCCTCCTCCTCCTCCTCCTCCTCCTCCTCCTCCTCCTCCTCCTCCTCTCTCTTCTTCTTCTTCTTCTTTCTCTCACTCTCACTCTCTCTCTCTCTCCGTCTCTCTCTGTCTCTCTCTGTGTCTCTCTGTGTCTCTGTGTCTGTCTGTCTGTCTGTCTGTCTGTCTGTCTGTCTCTCTCTCTCTCTCTCTCTCTCTCTCTCTCTCTCTCTCTCTCTCTCGCTTGCTTCTCTTTAAAACATGAAAAACATAAGACAGTGTTCTTGTGAGCTGTTACATGCACCAAGGTACACATTACATAGAAGGGGGGGTAGCTTGGTTTGACTTACTCGGCAACCAGGTTGACAGTTCCCATGCAGTTTTTCCTGAGGGATAATGATTGCGTTAAGTTGTATCCTAGAGGAATATGACGTGAACGTCCACGCCGAAGAGACTGACTTCAAAATTAAACTGGATAGAGCTATGGCTTAACAAAAACGATGGTCAAACGATATACAATTGAAAGTTTGAAATATGAAAGATTTCGTGTTATAATTATTAATTGTTTGAAGTGCTACAGTGACAGAGACTTGTATTTCAACCTCTGTGCTAAAATGCCTTAAAGCTACGTTTTAGACAGGTACTCTCTTTGATGGCTTTGGAAACATTAATGCACATATTTATCTTCTTTCTTTATTTGTTCCTTGCCTCCTTCCTTTCTTAATTAGTTTCTTTCTTTCATTATTTCTTTGTTTGTTTTGTTGTTTTTTTCTCCAGAGTTTAGTGAGGATAGTTATCGACTCATTTTCTGGCCAGACATTTCAAACCCAAACCATGACATCAATTGTTTTCAGTTCCAATCTATGTAAATA
>JADBJO010021094.1:5000-10000 GCA_016801955.1 Conus betulinus | reverse complement strand
ACACTGTCAGAAACGCATCCATTAAGTGATGAAACTCGACTGTGTGGTCCTAGTCTTCCCAACTGAGTCCGCAGCAAACTCAACTCTGGGTAAGAGCCGGTCGGGGGGCAGAAAAATCCACTTGACTCTGATGGGATTCGAACCCACGACCTCCCAGCCGGGAGTCCGCGACGCTAACCACTTCGCCACGGCGGCTGGTTCGTGATGGGAAAGTTAACTGACATTCCTGTACAGATCCTGTGTGTAGGTTGACATGACAATGGGTCATCTCCATTTCAATGGTAGTGCTTATCACTGACAATCCTGTACAGATCCTGTGTGATAATGGGTCATCTCCATTTCAAGGGTAGTGTTTATCACTGACAATCCTGTACAGATCCTGTGTGACAATGGGACATCTCCATTTCAAGGGTAGTGTTCATCACTGACAATCCTGTACAGATCTTGTGTGTAGGCTGACATGACAATGGGTCATCTCCATTTCAAGGGTAGTGTTTATCACTGACAATCCTGTACAGATCCTGTGTGACAATGGGACATCTCCATTTCAAGGGTAGTGTTCATCACTGACAATCCTGTACAGATCTTGTGTGTAGGCTGACATGACAATGGGTCATCTCCATTTCAAGGGTAGTGTTTATCACTGACAATCCTGTACAGATCCTGTGTGACAATGGGACATCTCCATTTCAAGGGTAGTGTTCATCACTGACAATCCTGTACAGATCTTGTGTGTAGGCTGACATGACAATGGGTAAATCCAATTTCAATGGTAGTGCTTATCGCTGATAATCCTGTACAGATCCTGTGTGTAGCTGACATGACCAATGGGTCATCTCCATTTCAATGGTAGCGTTTATCACACTGACAATCCTGAACAGATCCTGTGTGTAGGCTGACATGACAATGGGTCATTTCCATTTCAATGGTAGTGTTTATCATAGTGTATATGCATGATGATATCAATCGTTAATGTCTGTATTCAGTGCTTAATCTATTGTTTTATAACTCTCTACCTAGCTGTTACCTACGATTTGAACAGCTATCCAGTTGTGTTTTTGTAGATTATCAATTATCCGAATACTACGAGGAATCTCGGTCGGTAACGTGCTATTTTCTGTGCCGGACTTGGCTTCTGGGAGATTTTTGCTGCATTTGCGTCTGTCTTTGGACTCATTTCTCCAGCAGTCTGTCTTCCAGAAACCAGTCCTGAGTACTAATAACCTCCGAAAGACGCTTCGCATGTACATATCTCATTTGGTTTTTTTGAAATCGTTCTTATAGTTCTGTGCTTTCCCCTTTTACCTCTGAAATCATTCATGAACCAGTCTTTAACCGTTTGCCTACTTTTTGTTTTACGCCGAGCATACGAAAATAAATCATTTGAAAAGCTCATATTCTGTGCAAAAGAGTTTTTTCTATACACCGTGCATAATGGATTTGAATTTGCAGCCTTGTGTAGGTGTAGGTGTACTTTAAATCTCTTAGATTTGCGTGCAGTACACCACTGACTTTGAGCAGTTTTTTTTCTTTTTCTTTGCGTGCGTGTGTGTGTGTGTGTGTGTGTGTGTGTGTGTGTGTGTGTGTGTGTGTGTGTGTGTGTGTGTGTGTGTGTGTGTCCCAGATTATCTGGATTGAGAGAGAGAAGGGGGTGGAGGAAGGGTGGGGGAGAAAAGAGAGAGAGAGAAAGAGAGAGAGAGAGAGAGAGAGACAGAGACAGACAGACAGACAGAGAGAGAGAGAGAGCGCGAGAGAGAGAGAGAGAGAGAGAGAGAGAGAGAGAGAGAGAGAGAGAGAGAGAGAGAGAGAGAGAGAGAGAGACTCATCAAGCGAAGCATCTGTCCCTGCCAAAGCATGCTGACACCACCCTCCCCATTCTCATACACTCATTAGTGCTCGACCTCGATTTTTCTCTGCTCTTTATTCCAGTTTCCTTTGACAGTCAGGATTACGTAGTGGGAACAATAGACACCATAAAGCACTTTGTCTTCAACAATTAGCTCTTGGTCCAAACATATTCCTACCTAAGTTTCTAGTCGGGAAATCGGCTTGTAGGTTCATTGTGACTTTTTGAAGTGTTCCTGTTGCCTCCTGTCTCTCCACCTGGCCACTGAAATACGATGGAGGGTCAGCCATTTTCACAGAAAACAGGTCACTCGCACAACACTGTGTAGGTACTAAGTTTAAAGGGAGGTTAGAAGGAAACCAGACTCTGCTTTCTCTATCTTCTTTGGTGAATAGAACGTTACGGTGGGAGTCCTTTTCTATTGTTCGGGCGTCATCATCACTTCCTAATCATCAGTCCAGGCCACAATGTTCTCCTCCATTTGTCTGGTGGCTGGAAACATGGAGAGTTAGTTGTTGGGCAGATTGTGGTGTGGTGGCGGCAGTAGTCTTTTCTCATCTGCGTGTTTTCATTTCTCTCTTCCCCTCACCTTAGCGATAATCCCTCGTGTGTACCATCCAAACAATAAAGTCTGGGAGTTTTTTTTGTCGCTTGAGTCCGATTGTCAGCTCTCCGTGGATGAGTTTTTGTGCTGAATGTTGGCTGAGTTAGGAAACCCTTTTTTAATTAATCGGTGCTGTGTGTCTTTTCAGGGCGCAACCATTTTATTCGTCTTTCCTTTCTTAGTCCCTTGGTTATTGCCAGATTACACACACACAATGAATACTTATGTAGCGCCTATTCTCGGCTAGAGACCAAGCTCTAAGCGCTTTACAATCCACACTCGTTTACACAACGGGCTGCCTACCTGGGTACTGCCGACTGAAGAGCTGCCAGCTGGCGCTTCATTCAGTCGTTTCCCGTGTTTCATCCAGTCCATATCATTCAATATCGTTTACTCAGTTTCCTTACTTTCTTCATTCTTCCCATTTCTTACGCAGGGTGCATGCTATGTGTACATGTCATCCATACCAACGACCAAACTGGCCTTGTCTTCCGAAAGTTTGGTGATGGGATTTTACGTGTGTGCAAGATGTTATGCGTGCGTTCACACACGGAACCTTGGTTTATAGTCTCATTCAAAGGACTGTATGGGAAACGGAGTCAGAAACAATGTTAACTCCGAGGGAAAAATCCCCCTGCACCGAAACGCTCCGGTGGAGATTCGAACCCGCAACCCCAGGATCACCAAGATTACGAGTCCGGCGCTCTACCAACTGAGCTATTCCGGCCCCCAAATGGGCATCTCTCTCTCTCTCTCTCTCTCTCTCTCTCTCTCTCTCTCTCTCTCTCTCTCTCTCTCTATGTTTATTTTTTGCATTGGAAAAAAGAGAAGAACTCATATCCTCAGTCACACAGTATGCATAATTAGTTACCCCCATAAATCAGCATATTATTCGTCATTTCTCTTTTTCTCTTTATGTGTGCACTGCATCTCACATTGTTATAGGTCAGAGACCTGAAACATTGAAATTGTATTCAATTGTTCAATTGCTTTCAATTGTTCTCTCTCTCTCTCTCTCTCTCTCTCTCTCTCTCTCTCTCTCTCTCTCTCTCTCTCTCTCTCTCTCTCTCTCTCTCTCTCTCTCTCTCTCTCGTCTGTCTGTCTGTCTGTCTGTCTGTCTGTCCTGTCTGTCTCTTCGCTTGCCTTCTAAAGTCTACGTTTTTATATCCCCATTAGTGTTCCAGTTTTTGTTTGTTTTTTTTTTGTCTGTCCATCACCTGTTTATATATTGCTACGCAGTGTAGTGTATTCATTTTTTGACGAAATCATCATGTCCATCCATCCTCTGAAAATCATACGAGGATAAAGTTGATGATATATAAAAGTGTCATGTACGTAGAATTATCCATGATACTCTTAGTACTGAAAATCATCATTGTCATGGTTTGAGCATATATTTCATGATAAAGAAACAAGTAGATATTTTCTTGCAACACTTGAGCGTCACCACGGAGAGTTTCTCGTACAAAAAAAGTGGTTACAAGGTGTTTTAGTATGATCATAGAAATCAAAGTTTTCAACTGTAGCACTGTAAACTGTAGCACTGTAAACTGTAGCACTGTAAACTGTTAGTGACTGTGGGATGAAATGCATCAACATTTCAAAATTAGAAATTAGAATAAACTGACAGTCGTTTTTGGTGAAGCACATTACTAATGCAGTATAATTTATTGCTCGTCTCAGCGTAGACGGCTTCATTATAATTCTCCAGCTCACCACTATCATTATCCCTAAGAAAAAATGAGTGTGTAAATCGATAAGTAGACAGATAATTCAACCTAAACCATACTACATCCCACATAACCCAGTACTGGTATCATATGAAAAGTCATAAAAGCAGTTATTGCATGCATTATCATTAGAAAAGTAGGGGTATTGGTATCATATGACAAGTTAGAAAAGCAGTGTTGTATGTGTTATCACTAGAAAAGTTGGGGAGAGAAAGGGAGAGAGAGAGAGAGACAGAGACAGAGAGAGAGAGACAGAGAGAGAGACAGAGAGAGAGAGAGAGAGAGAGAGAAGAAGAAGAAGAAGAAGAAGAAGAAGAAGAAGAAAAGAAGAAAAAGAAAAAGCATAGTGGAAGCTTTGTCAAGAAACTTCCATCAGTTGTCGAATCACCAAGAGTCACCAAGTTGTTTAAGTCGTCCAAACTTCTCCACAAAAACACACATCTGCCCGAAGTTTAGAACTAGAGTTTAAAAAAAAGAAACCATCGACCCTCTGTAGTCCGGTAGACTCAACACACGTGGGTCTGTGAGTTGTCTCTTTCAAACTGTAAAAAAAAGGGTAGAAATGGGAAACATCGTCTTGAAAAGAACAGAAAAAAAAAGAAAAGCAATTCCAGCCTATGGACAATCAGGAAGCATTGATGTTGGCTGAGTATCTCAAATAGGGAATTCCCTATGTGACTGTGGACCCTCCCAAGAAGGTGTGAAAAGCAGAGTAAACTTTCTTCTTCCCAGCCTCTCTTCATGCTCTAATGGCAAATCAATAATGTGCGAGTGGCACCCCCTTGTGTGAAATGGCTGACCCTAGGCTACCTCTAAGTGG
>JADBJO010021093.1:22500-30174 GCA_016801955.1 Conus betulinus | reverse complement strand
TGTTTTTGAAACGTCATGTCTTGAAATCAATATCGAACCATTTTACTACAAGACTTATTTCAGGTTATATTTTCTCTTCTATTAGTGAGAGAATGATCGACCCCAAAGGCTGCCCAGCAGTTTATACAACTGTTCTGTGGATCATTACGCCAAATTTCAAGATCACATGCACTGTGACCTAAAGCCAGAGTGTGAAGATGGACGTGATGAAACCGAACACTGTCCCTTCAGCAGTCCTGGCTGCCAGGGTCTGGTGGCTTCACGAAACAAATGTTTTCAGATGGTTCAACTCGAGGTAAAGGCTAAGATTAACATTTTCCTTTATCAGTGCCAGCTGAGGGGTGGAAGACTGGCTTCGATCAAAACATGCGAGGAAAGGGAACATTTCACACGAATGTTTTAAAGATCATTTTGATCTGCATATAGTCATAGGTATTTTGGCAGGATTTCATTCCTTGCCCTTCATGTATAGTAAATTTCGTGTTTGGTCTGATCACACTTTGATCTATAACATATACCATTTCAGTGCGTTCGATATATATATATTCCGTCAAGGTCGGTCGTGACGATGGACCTAGTGCGGCAGGGGTGCGTTTTATTTCACGGCCTATATTTTTATTATACAACAGTGTGTGAACTGCCGTCACTCAGCCCCCGTATTTTCGCTCCACCTGTCTCACTGACACCTTCACCATCACCACCACCTGCCTTTAACAACACACTGCAGTTGTTATGGATTTGTCCAGGCTGCCACCTGACCCATCTCTTCCTGTTGTGTGACCCTGATAGTTACTGCAGAAGAGTCATGCTTCCACAGCACAGCACGATGCTGATAGTAAATGATGAGCACAACGTGACAGTGTTTTCTTCCAGTAGATTCATGTGCATAGACACAATGTTTAGATGTGATGATGGCATCACAACAGTGCACTACACTCTGCTGTGTGACTTCAGACAGCATTGCCCAGATGAAAGTGATGAGTCATTCTGTGTCCACCCCTCACGTGACGGATTTGGTGTGTGAACGGCCAGTCTGTGTTGGACAGTCAACACTGTAATGAACACTCTGACTGCGTGGACAGTTCTGATGAGACCACCTGTCTGCTTTATTTTGTGTCTCTATAATTGAGTATCGTCATGTATCCTATGAACAGAAAGAAGAGCCACTGTACGTCAATTTAGATGGCACTGGCTACTTCACTCAGCAGGTGATGGGAGCTGACACAGCCTGTCCAGACAGTCATTACCGTTGTGTAAACCAGTGGCTGTACTGTCTCCCTGTCTACACCAGATGCAACGGATTTTCTGATTGTGTTATGGAGAAGATGAACAAGCCTGTGACAGATCAAACTGCCCCGGATTTTACCATTGTCGAGCTTCTAGGGTGTGTGTGCACAGAGATCATCTGTGTGATGGCTGGGGTCAGTGCCCACAGCAGGATGATGAACTGATGTGTGACAGGACCTGTCCTGAACACTGCCTGTGCCAAGGTCGCCTGTTTGTGTGTAGAAAACCTTTTGCTGCCAGTCTGTTTCCTGAACTACGCTCCCTGGACGCCCAGGGTTCAGGTATGGTGCTGCTTGATGTCGTCCACAATGGGTATCTCATTCGTCTGATCATGTCTTCTTGTTCCTTGTTCAATATTTCCGTGATGAATCTTACCAATCTGCAATTCATTGATCTTTCAAATAATCACATTAGAACTCTCCATATGGCAGATTATCTTAAGTGGCAAAACTTAAGAACTTTACACGTGGGAAACAACCCTCTAAGTAAAGTGACTAGCAACCAGGTGAAGCATGTTAAGTTTTCACTTCGACGACTACGCATATCAAACACACGTATCATCAGTCAAAGCAATATTCTATCAATGTACAGTCCCAATCTGGAATATTACAATATGTCCTTCTCTGCTGTTGAGGAGATTGAGTCAGTGGGTTTTAGAAATGCACCACGATTGACTGAACTGGACATAAGGGGAAATCCAGTGAACGCCTTCCCGCTGGATGTTTTCTCTAGAACACCACATTTGAAATACATCCTTTCCTCAAACTACAGACTGTGCTGTGCGAGTGTGCTACCACGAGAATCAGGCGGAATAAAATGTGTAACGCCTCAGCCAGTTCTTCGCTCCTGTGAAACGTTGATACCAACACAAATGAAACAGATCTTGTTGTGGTTTTTTGTCGTGTCTGCTAATATGGGTCATTTGCTTTGTTTTGTTGTGTCATTGAAGGTAAAGAATGTGTTTGGGATCTCCTTTTCTGTTGCTATTTTCCACTCCAGTTAGCAAACCTGTGTATGGGCTGCCACGTCTGCATCACTGCCATAGCAGATACAGTGCTGCATGGAGACTACATCCAAGTGGAAAAAGAATGGACCAGCAGTGTGACCTGCAAGGTGAGTGGCTTTCTGTCCCTAGTGTACAGCAAGGTGTCAGTGCTCATCACCTTACTGATCATTGTGGACCATGTCATCATCCTGTGTCATCCCAGTGAATCCAGGACGGCCAGTAACCGTTCAGCAACCATAGCGTGTGTTGTGTAGCGTGGTGTGTAGGAATCGTGTTGTCAGTGATACCCTTTCTTCCTGGTTTGTCACACTGGGGCCTGCATGGTCAGTCTGGTCTGTGTCGTCTGGCTCTGTTTCATTGTCACCACTGTAATCAAGGATTCAAGTGGTTCACAGTTGTTGTGGTCGTCAATTTCATTCTTTGCTCAGTGAGCACGGGTCTTCTTCTTGTCATCTACAGACGAACTCCAGAATACAGAATAGCACTGAGTTCTGCCCAGAGATCAGTGTATTCCTCAGTTCACCTCACTGGGAAAATAGTCATCACAAACGCTCTTTGCTGGTTGCCTTTCGGTTTGGTCGGAATGATAGCTTTGGCCGAAGTCACTGTGGTCAACACGATTCGTGACGTCATGGTTGTGTACCTGTTACCCCTCAACTCTGCTTTCCATCCATTTCTTTACCTGTGGACTATCGTTACACAGATACAGAGTCAAGCACAGGAAGACAAAATACTGAAAATGTTCAAATCCCAGACTTTCCTTGCAAAAACAAAACCCTCAACAAGAAATAAACACAACAATGGATTAAGTGATAACAAGAGTCTAAAACAATCGGATTACTTTGGGGAAATTTGGAGTCAAATTTCAACGATTGAAACAAGTCTCAGTGGTACATTTCATTACCTATACGTGACTGATGTGGCAGCTGTTATTTTTTCAGACTGTCGTCAGTGAAATGCTGTCTTTAGCCCTTGGATAGAACATTTTGTTTGGTAGCTTACATTGTGCAGGTATGTATGAGAGAATATTGACTGTAAATGAGTAGGTACTCATATACTTGTTTATCGATTCATAAATCAATAACAACAACAACAACAACAACACAACAACAACAACAACACACCACAACAACAACAACGACGACGACAACAACGACAAAAGTAACTGCAAGAAGACCAACAACACATGCAACAACAACAGTAGGTAGTAGAAGAAGAAGAAGAAGAAGAAGAAAAAGAAGGAGGAGGAGGTGGGAGGAGTTGGAGGAGGAGAAAAGAGAACTCGAGTAGTACCTTCTCATTAGCAAAATTGCACTGAACCATCAGCGGTTATTCCCTCTGTTCTAAATAATGGCAAGGTGATTAACATTGTGTCACCGACAAAAGGTCCACAAGCTGTTTGCAAGCTATATTACAGACACTGACACACACACACACACACACACACACACACACACACACACACACATATCACAGACCCAGCAATATAAACAAATATAACCACCACTTCGTGAGCAACATGTATATGTGTTTATGGCATCATGCAAAAAGAACAACAAACACATGACTCTACGTGGTGAAAAGGGCTAGCTGTTGGCTAACATACGTTCTTCTCTTATGCTTTAATGAATAAAAAATATACATCCCCACATCTCTGAGTACTTGGGTATTTTCATTACTCATAAGAACGTACACAGTCCTTCGTCTGAAGAGTTGACATAAAAATATTTAGCTACGTACTTTTCTCTAACTTCTTTATTCTTTATTATATTCTGCACAGTAAAATAGAAAATGTATTTCAGTTTCAATATTATCACAAAATGGGACATTTAATTGAAATATTTAAGCCAAAACGTTTTATTGATCTGTAATTCATTGATACCAAGCCTAAATTTTGTAAACGCTGTTTTAAATTTTGTTTATCGTTATGACTGAAAGATATTGTTCACACACTAAAGATGATTTGAAGTTTCTATAAAATTTAAATCTATCACTTTCATTTATTTTAGCTACCCACTCTTGTTGAAAACAGTCTATCATTCTCTGTCTGAATATTCTTAAAAAACTGTCTTTCGTTTCCTACTCCTCCATTTAACCAAACCTCTGAAAAAACCATATCGATCAAGGCATGATTTTATTGAAATAGACCAGTTAGGATATTGTGAATGTCCTCCGCTGTTAGAACGGGACACTGAATTATACTGCATGACGAGGGCTTGATACGGTAAACGACGAAGAGTCATCTTTTGTACTAAAAAAACCAATAACGCAGACTACTGATGGTGCTATCTATGTATAGAGGATATCTTCCTGTCTCGCCATATGCCATTGTGTTTGGGGTTCTAAGGTTCACATTCAAAAGTTTTTTTACAAGCGAAGAGATGTACAGATTCTATTATTTTAAATTGTGTTGTCCCCCATATTTCAGAAGCGTATAACAGCATAGGTTTGACTTGTGCATCGAAAAGCCGAAAAAAAACAACGTAACATTCATACCTCCTAAGCTCCACATGGTTTTCATAATGTCCACAACTTTAGCTTTGGCTCTTCTAGCTACTCCTTCTAAAGCAGAAACGAAGGACAATTTAGTTGTAAGAGTGAAACCTAAATATTTATAGCTATTTACGATTTCTACTTCTGTCCCTTTGAAGAACCATTTTCTGTGCGTGAGAGATGACCACCCTTTCTGAATACAATAATTTTTGTTTTATCTAAGTTAACAGTTAATCCTAATCTGTCTGAGCTCTGGCCAGATTATCTAGTTGATTTTGCAACCCAACAGGAGTTAAGGACATTAAGACAATGTCATCTGCGAACAAAAGGAGGAAAATTTCTCTCAGGCCTGGTAAAAATTGAAAACCGTGTTTTCCTTTTGCAGTCACCTCTTCTGCAACATCTGATATTAATAATGAAAAGATAACTGGAGATAATAAACAACCTTGTTTTAAACCGCCTGGACATTCGAAAAGTCTGATAAAGAAGCGCCCCACCTCACGCAAGCCTGTACTGAAGAGTACATGCCCTGGAGCATATGTAGCATTTTGGTTGAAGTTTTAATCTTTGTTAGTATTTTCCACAAGTGGTCTCTATCAACGGTATCGAACGCTTTCATATAGTCTATAAAAGCCACATATAGTTTGCCTTTAATTCCATGGTTTAAGGTATCGCGTATCATAGTTACTAATGTAAAAATGTGATCAATTGTGGAGTAGTTTTTTTTCCGAAATCCTGCCTGTTCTTCACATATTTTCTCCTCACTTTCGGCCCAGCTGTAAAGGCGAATATTTAGAATGCTTGTAAAAACCTTGCTAATTATACTTAGAAGTGATATTCCGCGATAATTATCGAGAATGGTTGGATCACCTTTCTTAAACAAGGGGATTACGATTGATCGAGTCCAGTCTTCAGGAAAGTAGCCGGAGTTGTATAATTTATTAACAATTTTCGTTAAAAAAAAAAGGAGTAACAAGACCTTCTATTGATTTCAAAATTCTGGACAAATCTCGTCAATTCCTGAGGATTTCCCACACTTCAGCTTATGGATAGCTCTTTTAACTTCATCTGCTGTAATTTGTGCATCCAAACTGTATGAAAATGTCTTCTTCGTCATTTGAGGTAACATTAGCTTCATCACTGCTATGATCACTTACCTGTCCTAGTATTCGTTCAAAATGATCTTTCCACTGTCCTATTTCTATAGAAGGCGCTTGGCGCGGTTTACTTCTGACATTGCGCACGTGCGACCAAAATCTGCGGCCATCAAATCTATCTTTCATTAATGTTTCTCTTATATTATCATAATAAGTTTTCCTTTTCCTCCTTAAGCACATTTTTATACTGAGATCGTTCCCGTCTAAGATTGTGTTTATGTTCATCCTTTTTCGAGCGCCTATAGCGTCCAAGTGCACGTATTACATTGCGTTTTTTTGTGAGTCACACTCCCGATCGTACCAATTCTTTTTACGTTCAAATTTTTTGCTTCTTATCATTGTCGTGCGTCGCATACAGTCGCCTGCTTGGATTAAAACGTCTGAAAATCTTTTCAAAGCTAAATCGATATTTTCAGAATCTAGCAGTGTGTTTGCCTCTTCCAGGGCGTTCAGAGAATCAAGGGACGATACATTTGCACGAAAAACATGCTCTTTGGTAGGGTCCCATTTAAGTTTACTGCTAAACTCTCCAGTGTCCTCTACAGTGGAATTCTTGGGGAATGTCTCTTTTTACGCGGAGTTCGACAGGCATGTGCTTAGATTCCATACGTGTAGAAACGTTTAAAAAACTGTTTATCAAGGACAAAATATCAGGGGAACAAAAATAATAGTCGATCACACTATCTCCATTATCTGAAATTAATGTATAAGAACCATCAAAGCCTTTTTGAATTAAACCATTCAATGGTACAATTTGGAGAGCTGTACAGAATTCTTTTAGACGTCTACCAAAGCCATTTTCACTTAAGTCTTCTGATCTTCTTTGAAATAAATCGTCCTGAACAAAAGCCCTACCATCATCAAAAGAAACATCATCGCATTCCAGACACCAGTTTCCAATTCTAGCGTTCATATCGCCACCAATGATTATGTGTACATCTTCATCCTTTTCACTGAGTGATAACACAAACTGTTCAAGTTCTTCAATGGCACAATCATAATCTTTTTCTTTGTAGTAGGGACTGCCAACTGGGTGATTATACATTCCAATAAATAAACATCTTTTTCACAACCAAAAAAATTTTTACACAAACGAACACATAGCATGTTATCAACGTGTGTCTTAACTTCAGATACAAATTGCTTTAAGGAATTTTTAACTAAAATCATTGTTCCTCCTGAACCTCTACCCATCCTGGATAGTTTAACAGCTGGCGAATGCAGTACAAAATAGTCATCAAAGTGAATACTGAAATCAAATGAAGGGAAAGTAAAAGTCTCCATCAAACAACAAACATCAAACAATTTATGTAATAAATAAAATCATGATCAGATAGCTTGTTTATCAAGCCTTCAATGTCCAAATAAGAAAAGAAAGAGAGAAAAACAATTCTGTTTCTGGATGGCGTGTTTGTGTTTTTGTTCTTTGTTTGTATCTGTGATAGTTACATTGCTCGATTCACCCAGTCTGTCTTGTCCGTGCATGGGGCCTGTGAGTGTTTGTGTCAGCTGTATGTAGTATAGTTGTGCCGCGTTGCAGGCCTCGGCCACTTCCCTATTCACTATTCTGAACCGTATTTCCCGTGCAATCACGCCCCGCTCCCCAAGTCTGTAACAGGTTGGCCTGTCTCTCACTGGTCACGATTGAGCGAGTTTTGGGTTTGCTGCTGGCTCGCTGTGCGCCTTGTATTAACAGTTTATCAGTAGGTGTATGGGCCGTGGGCACAGGGC
>JADBJO010021093.1:15000-17500 GCA_016801955.1 Conus betulinus | reverse complement strand
TGTGTGTGTGTGTGTGTGTGTGTGTGTGTGTGTGCGTGCGTGTGTGTGTGATCTAGACTGGGTGCAACTGGAAGCACCAAAGAAAGAACCATCCTGAGACTTGGTCCTGAGGCAATGGTGGTGACGGGGGTGCAGACCTATCTCCAAGGGGTGTCCCGGAGACTGTGCACACAGGTCAGCCCTGGGGTCAGGCCACTCCCACACTTTGACGCAGTGAGTGTGCTGAAGGCAGAGGTTGCCCAGGTTCGTCCTCTCTGTGTCTCCACTGTCCTCACTGTGTCCCCACTGTCCTCACTGTGTCCCCGCTGTCCCCATCAGTGATAGGCACGTGTTCACTGTGTCTCCACGTCCTTACTGTGTCTCCACTGTCCTCACTGTGTCTCCACGTCCTCACTGTGTTCTCACTGTCCCAGAGACAACCCGGGGAGATGGAGGAAGAGAGACGACAGGGGATGGAGAGGATGGGGCTGAAACAGCCACTGCTGCCGAGCACTTTTTTCTGTGGGTCTGTAAAAGAACAAACATTGTGATTAGTTCTTCCACGTGAAGCCTTTCTCTGACACTTGATATATACAGCAATGAACCAGAACCATCACACTTAACATACGTGACACTTACTGACAGTAAACAGACAAATAAACCCGAACCATGCCTGTTCGTTATATAGGTGTCAGTTCACTATCAATAAAAAAAAACTGAAAACAAAAAACTCACGGGAATCATTCCTATTGAGAAGTAACTCCACTAACACCGAACGGATGACTAAAACAGCTCTATTATTGTTCATTAAGTAGTATTAGTTTACTGACAGTGACATGATTACAAATCAGAGCCATTTCTTTCGATTACATAGATGTTATTTTATTTTAACAGGACAGATACACACCAGAACA
This sequence comes from Conus betulinus, assembly GCA_016801955.1. Classification (NCBI taxonomy): domain Eukaryota; kingdom Metazoa; phylum Mollusca; class Gastropoda; order Neogastropoda; family Conidae; genus Conus; species Conus betulinus. Next base: position 16,607 of record JADBJO010021093.1, on the reverse strand, counting down.
ACTACTGTTAACTACCGTGGCGATAGTTCATTAAAACGACGACTAAAACCGGAACCATGATCGTTACCTACATAGGGTTAATCGATTAACCGGGACCACTACCGTTGACTTGATCGGTGTTACTTCACCAGCACTAAACAGATAACTAAATCATCATTATTGCCGTTGATCACACTAATGGTAGCTCATTAAACAGATGAACACACTGGAATCATCACTGTTAAGGACATAGGTGTTCATTGTCTAGGAGACAAGTGTTAATTATCTAAGACTAATCAGGTAAATAAACCAGAAACATTACTGTTGACTTCATAAGTATTACTTTACAAACACTCAGCAGATAACTCAAAACTATAGACAGTGACTAAACAGGTGTAAGTTCATTAATGATAAATCAAATATAAACCAGAGCAATCGCTGTGGACTGCATAGCTATTAATTCAAGACAGTGAACAGATATCTAAATTAAAACCATGGCAGTTGATACATAGCTGATGATTCACTGACAAAGAACAGACAAGTCAATCAAAACCATATCAGTTGACTACATAGCTGATAATTCACTGCCAATGAACAGATAAATACACCAGAACCATGGCAGTTGACTACATAACCGATTTTTTCTGACAATGAACAGATAAATAAAGCGGTACCCAGTACTGGTGACTACACAGATGTTCATTCACTAACACCATACAGATAAATAAACCATACTCATTCCTGTTTATGAAATGGATCCAGTTCTCAATACAGATAAACAAACCAGAAGCACTCCTGTTTATGAAATGGGTTGCAGTTGTCAATACTGATAAACAAACCAGAAGCATTCCTGTTTATGAAATGGGTTGCAGTTGTCAATACTGATAAACAAACCAGAAGCATTCCTGTTTATGAAATGGGTTGCAGTTGTCAATACTGATAAACAAACCAGAAGCATTCCTGTTTATGAAATGGGTTGCAGTTGTCAATACTGATAAACAAACCAGAAGCATTCCTGTTTATGAAATGGGTTGCAGTTGTCAATACTGATAAACAAACCAGAAGCATTCCTCTTTATGAAATAGGTTGCAGTTGTCAATACTGATAAACAAACCAGAGGCATTCCTCTTTATGAAATGGGTTGCAGTTGTCAATACTGATAAATAAACCAGAAGCATTCCTGTTTATGAAATGGGTTGCAGTTGTCAATACTGATAAACAAACCAGAAGCACTCCTGTTTATGAAATGGGTTGCAGTTGTCAATACTGATAAACAAACCAGAAGCATTCCTGTTTATGAAATGGGTTCCAATTCACCGTACCAACAGAGACACCGGAACCACAACTTGTACCACACCAGCCATTTCATTAGTAATGATAAGTGAAAGTCACATTTTTTTAAAAGCTCTCCCATTTTCTGTGTCCTCAGGGGACTTTGTTCCCGTGCCGGCTGTTCTGAGATTGGACTTCTCATACATAGTCACACCCAGCCCATGTATAGGCTACGTTACTCTGATAGAGAGAGAGAGAGAGAGAGAGAGAGAGAGAGACAGACAGACAGACAGACAGACAGACACAGACAGACAGAGACAGACGGACAGACACAGAGAGACAGACAGACAGACACA
>JADBJO010021093.1:7500-12500 GCA_016801955.1 Conus betulinus | reverse complement strand
ACAACATTGAAGCACTGTCAGTCACTGGCTGTCAACATTTCAACCTGATTGAACGGCTAATGACGACAGCTGATCTGTGTCATCTTCACTAGGAATAATGATAATAGTCACTGTAACAATAAAGTGTGTGTGTGTGTGTGTGTGTGTGTGTGTGTGTGTGTGTGTGTGTGTGTGTGTGTGTGTGTGTGTGTGTGTGTGTGTGTGTGATAGACTGAAAGAGAGAGAGAGAGAAAAAGGAAGAGAGAGAGAGAGCGTGCGCTCGCGCATATGTTTGTGTGTGTGTGTGTCTGTGTGTGAGAGAGAGAGAGAGAGAGAGAGAGAGAGAGAGAGAGAGAGAGAGAGAGAGAGAGTGAAGTGTGTGTGTGTGTGTGTGTGTGTGTGTGTGTGTGTGTGTGTGTGTGTGTGTGTGTGTGTGTGAACCATACCCATACATTAACTTTGTTGCCAAAGGGAAGTGCACATTCTGATGTTGAATTTTCATAGGTCTTCACCACCTATAATGCGGCGCCGAGTTCGTAACCGTACAAGAGCATAATCTTCCAGAAGATCACCTAAGTTACTACCGTGGCCATGTTGTTTAGGCCTTTGAAACAGCCAGTAGAAGCGCTTTCCAGCTGTTGGTACTGCAGCTTGTTGTAAGGTCCTCAGTTCCCTGCCAGGTGGCGTAGCAGGGAACACCAAGGGAGCGATGGCAGGTCTCCTTTAAGGAACAGTGATGTAAGAGGTCAGTGTCAGATGGCACAATGAGTCTCCCAGCTGTATGGATCATGGCGGGTCGAGCCTGTGTCGCCGAAGAAGGACGACTCCTGGAGATGTGGGGCGATCGCCGATGGAGCGCTGCCTGACTATGTTTACCGTGCTTTCCAGCCGGGCATGGGCGCACCCCTCACGGGGTTGGGCTTAAAGATTGCCCTTTCGACCATAGTCTGCGTGGACCATAGAGTAGAAAGGACTCGTGCAGCGCCCCAGCGACTTAGTCCTGCTCCCTCTTTGAGGCAGCCTCACCAGATATGTCGTGTGCCACCCGAGCAGGAAGAAATGCCGCCTGGTAGCCGTGAAGACAGGCCTTTTGAGGGGGAAAGAGGCCAAGTAAACCGACGCCCATCATTGGCCGACCACACGGAACCAGACCCTACGACAACTGCCACAAAGTATGAAGACTTCAGTTGGCGAGGTATAATGTCCTTAAGGGCCTCCGGCCAATAGAGCGTTTATCTCCCGCTGACCACTGTACAGTCCACAGGGCAGGCGGCTCATCAGCGGCCCACAGTTTGCTCAAGCTTTGTCATAAGTAGCAAAGTTCACAGGTCACACAAAGTCTGTGCGGCATTCTGTACGTGAACTGGGCAGGAACATGGATTACGTGTAACATCCCGACCTTACACATGCTCTCCTTGTCACTGCGCTGATGAGTCACTAGTATAGCCTACCGCAGAGGTCTGTGCGACCAGAACAACCGCTGAGCTGCCTTTCTTCACCACGGAAGGTCACTAAGAACGGTGTTGCGAGATGAGTGACTGCCAGATGTTCAACGAAGTGACGAAGATGGTGCGCAAGACGAAAGACTTTCTGACTGCCTTTTTCTCACCTGCAGATAGACTGATTTTCTAAATCTGGACCCGGATTCAAAGAAATTAGTACTTGAGAACAGCTCGTTCACACCATGCATGGGAACAGCTCGTTCGCATCATGATGTATAATGATACACCTGTGATATTTCACCCTAACTGTATCAAAAACATTTTCAGCGTCGGACTCACACACACACACACACACACACACACACACACACACACATATATATATATATATATATATATAAATAGGATGGTGTTAAAAATAAATGGAAAAGTTTTAAAATCAACAGATCTGTTTCGAGCGCTGGCTCTCCTCAGGATGGTTTGGGTCGCCTACTGCCGGTGTTATATGGTCTAATGTCACTGTTTGCACGTGCGGATTGGCTGCACGTGTTGTTCGGTTTTTCGGGTTGTTTACAGTTCAGGGTGCGTTTGCTGACAACGATTTCCATTTGTGTGTGCCTGCAGTTGTTTACTATTTCTACTTTAGTATTTAGGGTGCTAAGTATGGTTGCATAGTATCAACCATTTTCTGTTGAACATAGGTTGCATCTTTTTGAAATGTTATTGTATGGTGATGCCCTTTTTTATGATTTTCCAGGATATGTTATAGTTTATTTTTTGTCTTTAAGTCTCCAAATATATTTGCTCAGTTCTGTTTGGTTTTGTATTTTTCTTTGTGAAACGACTGTTTATGGTTTGCATATCTGGTTTTGAAGTGATTTTCAGTGATCCCTATGTATGTTTCTTTTTCATTTTCTGATGTCACAGTGGCCTGGTATACAATGTTGTTGTAGAGGCATTTGTTGTTGCTTAAGGGACACTGTTCTTTTGTAGTACAATTGCAGGATTTCCTTTCTTCACCTTTCTTTGCTGTGTTGCTTATATATATATATATATATATATATATATATATATATATATATATATATACATTAAAAGGAAACACAACGCACTTAATGTCATAATATTTTGCCAAATTTTCGGCCATGCAGCCTTCTTCTGGGGCTTGTTTATCGACAAGGTAAGAACGTCATAAGTATTGACGCATTGAACAAAGTTATCATAGCTATGACGTCAGTGTTTCTGCCATTTAAAAGAAAAAAAATTGGGATTCAGAGATAAAATTGAGAGATTGAAAAAGAAAAAGAGACGCCCACATACACGGACTCGCACACACTCACACACACACACTTACACACACACACACACACACACACACACACACACCACACACACACACACACACACACAACAACGCGCGCGCGCGCGCGCGCGCATATCCACGTGTCCACGTGTCTCTCTGCCACCGAGTCCGCCAGAGAACCAAGTGCCTCTGCCACAGGGACAATTCCATAACAGTATTTACACATATACACACACGTGCAGATCACATAAAGAATTCCACCCAAACCACATCATGCACCACCCCTCCCGTAAGTTAACCAAGATTCCCCCATCTCCACTCTGCAAATCAGTGTCCATCGGAATCAAGGCCGTTGAGTCCCAAAGGATAAACTGTCTTTAGTTTATTCTTCCAGAAATCTTCTCTTCTCTGCCTTGCGGTTTTGTTCAGGCTGTGGACCTTTTCCACCACAATGCATCTCATGTTCTTCAGAGAGTGTTCAGGTAAGTTGAAATGATTGTTGACATGAACACATGCACCTTGTTTCAACTTGATGTTAGACCTGTGCAGATAGAAGCGATTGTGTGTGTGTGTGTATTTCTGTCCCGTCTGTCCACCTCAGCGGCACTGCACCCACGCCACTCAATCCGAACTCCGTCCACATTCTCAGCCCGCACGCCTCAGTTCTGGCACCGGCAATCCTCAGAGAGCAGGAAAATGCCAAGTTATCAAGAGGCAACCTACCAGTGGAGACACTGCACTGCTGCGCAGTTCGGTGGTGTTCAGTGGTGCATATTCTGGTCTAACGTACGTACCTACGATGCCATCTACTAAGCCCCAAACTGAAGGCAATAATTGCTTAGACGTGGAATCAGCGAGAGTGAGCTCTGCGCCTCCAGAGGGCGCCACCACGTTCGTCCACCGACAGCCCCCATGAATTTGCCGATATCGGTGGTGACCCAACGGATTCATTTTAGGGCTATAGACGCGGACATGACATTTAAAAACTGAGGTCACCATGACAGCAGGCATGAAGGGCCACACAGTATGAGACTTCTTGTGCTAAAGTATGCTATGGATTTCCCTTCTGGTCTGAGATTGTATGACAGGGTTGTACTCTAGGCTTATTTTCATGAAAAACCTGGCGTCAACCCGGCCTTAGAGATACGGACACCTGCAGTGTTAGTCAGGGAATTTGAACAACACTCTCACAGATGCACCCCATTAAGTGGATAACACTCGTCTGTGTGCTCCCAGCTTTCCCAGCCGAGTCCCGTACCGCACTCAACTCCGGGTAGGAGCCGGTCGGGGAAAGAAAATCACACATGGCTCTGATGGGAATCGGACCGGTTGCGAATACGCGACGTTAATCACTTCGGCACGGCGACACGTTTCGTCATATTATATTTAATAACACAATTACCGAACATTTACTCATTTTATCAATTCAGTTATTTACATATGTATTTCTGTGTTTGTTTGTTTCTACCTGCATGATATGTTCAAAGTATTGTGAAGATAATGTCGCCACTGACTACATCCCACGGAAATAAACTGATATATGTATTATTCTTCGTGCATTTAAGCAGATACCAGAAACGATTAATTATATTTGTGATACTTTCTATTAGAATAAAAAAAAAAAAAAACAAGAAAACAAAGTCCAAGTCACGGAGACAATAGACTATTTTGCTATAAACAAGTACAGTAACTCTTGCTCTAATGTTCAAACAAAGGCCCATAAGTGACGTCCTTTCTACTGTGTAAACACCGAACCTAGCCCTTTCAATCTATGAGCTGTGGGCCTTTGAACAGCCCAAATAACACGAACTAAAATGCAGAATATTCGACTGATACGACCATTTCAAGTCCACTGGACTTCGATATATGCTATTTCAAAATGATGACGTAGTGCGGCTTGTCTTTCTTGTTCGTTGTTCTTCCCGTACTTGTTTTGCTCTCAGTTTTACAGATTTCTTCATTGGAACAGCATCCCAGTGTTCTGACATGAAGTTATACGTAGGAAATTTTTATGGGTTGGAAACAAAAATCAAACATCACACGCGAAAAAAAAAATTATGTTGTAAAGTAAATTGATTATCAAGAAGATGAGAAAAAGCTTAGTCTGTCTTTGTCTGTGTCACACACACACACACACACACACACACACACACACACACACACACACACACACACAATACATAATATTTATGTATGTATATATCACGGAGATCGGTCATTAAAATCAGTCTCAACCTTTGAGAATGTCCGCATACAAACTTAATATCAATGATATG
>JADBJO010021093.1:0-2500 GCA_016801955.1 Conus betulinus | reverse complement strand
ACTGGTTTGAGCTGTGCAAGTGCTTCTGATGGTATTTTTAGAAATGTGGCAGGTTGCTGTAAGTGTGAAAAGACCAGAAGATGCATCTTCAGATATTCAGACATGATTTTTCCCCTGTTTTTCTGGGGTTTTAAGCAGCTTTCAATTTTTTATTTACATATTTGTTCATTATTTTATTCGTATCATTTTCTTTTTTTTTAATTCATTGATTTATTACTATTTCACTTTGGGGAGGGAGGTGGTTTCAGCTGGAAAATGAAAAACTGTCCGCCGGAAGAGTGGAGGGGAGATGAAGAAGAAACCGAATACAGCATGGTACAGTACGTCATACCTCGACCCTCCCCCTTCCTCCTTCACTCCTTCTAACTACTTAACTCCTCCCTCCCGTCTGATACCCAGTCTCCCTCCCCATATACATGTTGAATCTGTTTAGACTTCCGGGGCAGGTTTAGCGGGCACGCGCGCTCGCCTGTCTGACACAAGAGCCGATCTCCGCGTCACCACTTGTGCAACATTTTCACGACCCCCCCCCCCCCCCCCCCCCCCCCCTCTTCCCTGTTCCTTCTCCCCATGTCAACACACAGGAAATCGCACACCCCCACCGCCGTTACTAGTGACACCACCTCCACCCCCACTGTCACCGTCACCAGCGTTGTTGGTGATCCTGGGAAGCAAGGCCCTTAAAGGGGTGGGGTGGTGTGTGCATATATTTAAACCCTTTACCTGCAAATAAAAACTTAATTACAGAACAGTTTAGCTGTTGATCACACCATAGTAAAATACACTCACTTCGCGTTTGCTGTTACAATAAACGTTAATGAATTAAATAATTCAAAAGAGAAAAAAAACTACTTGTGTACTATCTTAATCTAGCTAAATTATTAATAGGTTGATAAAATAGATAAAAGAATAAGATAAATTAATCAGTAAGTAGATACCAAAGAAAGAATAAGTAAATGAATTATACGAATGATGAGTACACACACACACACACACACACACACACACGCTAGCATGCATACATATACCGACGCACACAGTGTGTCACGTGACATACAGCGGCTACTTCTCGCCGGTCACAGGCCGAGCGGCAAACTGCCGGCACTTTTCGGAAGATTTTGCACAACAACGTAGGTTCGCGCGCAGAAAATCCGCGTGATTTCAGCGATGCCGATCTAGAGGCAACCCACGTACTATGCCCGAGGGTCGGGCAGTTGGGGGGTGATCACGGCGGCTGTCTTTTGTGGCAGTAACCCTTCCAGCACTGACAAATGTCTGGCCTACACTCTGGTCAGATGGTCAGCAGCAGTGAACCCTCTTCTCCTATAGTTTCTGCTTCATGTCTCTGTTGGTGACCATCGGCTTTTTGGTCTCTCCACCAGTTACATTTTACTGTCGGGGATCTGGGGTGATCTGGAGCATGTCCTGTCCGATGTGAGCGTGCAATGTCGTCATCAGTCCAGTGCAGTGTTTATATCCCTCAGTAATGTTTTGCACGCCAACGAATGTTCTGGCACATGTATCAAATGTTTCTCTCGTCCCTTCTGGAAAATCCCCCACGGTGCAGATTATCTCGTCGTAAAATTCTGATGTTGCTGTCGTTGACGAAAAGTTATGGATGATGTCAATGTGGGTGATTGATGAAGACGGCAGTGGTGATGGTGAAGACAATGATGATTGTGACCAAGGTCATTGTGGGTTGTTCTGTGCTTGAAATCGGATCGTACACGTGAAATTAATAAAAAACGTACCAGCCGCCGTGGCGAGTGGTTAGCGTCGCGGACTCCTGGCTGGGAGGTCGTGGGTTCGAATCCCATCAGAGTCATGTGGGTTTTTCTGCCACGACCGGCTCCTACCCAGAGTTGAGTTTGCTGCGGACTCAGTTGGGAAGACTGGGACCACACAGTCGAGTTTCATCCACTTAATGGATGCGTTTCTGAGAGTGTTGCTCAAATTTCCTGACCAACACACTGCAGGTGCCTGTGTCTCTCGGGTCTGGTTGACGCCGGGATATATCACGAAAGGAAGCGTAGAGTACAGCCCTGTCATGTAGTCTCAGACCGAAATTGAAATCTGTAGCATCATCTTAATCACCTCATTCTCATCGATCAGCATTAAGGGAAAAAAAAAAAAAGTATCAAGCTCTGTGATCCTTCATGCCCTGCTCTCATGGAGACCTCAGTTTCGATGCCCTCTCCATTGTCTGTGGCCTTGGTTTGGTTCCGTCGGGGACACCGGTATTGGCGAGTCCATGGGGCTGTCGTTGGACGGACGTGGTGGCGCCCTCCGGGGGGAGAGCTCGCTCACGCCGGCTCCGCGACTAAGCAATTATTGTCGTCAGTAGGGGGCTTAGTAGGTGGTGTCCTGCGTATGCTAGATCAGAACAGGCTCCACTGAACACCATCGAAGTGACTCGGCAGCAGTGCAGTGTTTCCTCCGGTGGGTTGCCTCTTGACGGCTTGCCATTGACTGCTCCCCTGTGGATTGCCGGTGCCGGGGT
>JADBJO010021092.1:27500-30175 GCA_016801955.1 Conus betulinus | reverse complement strand
CAGTGTGATACACAGATACACAGAGCAGTGACAGTGTTATACACAGAGCAGTGACAGTGCTATACACAGACCAGTGACAGTGTTATACACAGAGCAGTGACAGTGTTATACACAGAGCAGTGACAGTGCTATACACAGACCAGGACAGACAGTGCAGTGGACAGTGTTATACACAGACCAGTGACAGTGCTATACACAGACCAGTGACAGTGTTATACACAGACCAGTGACAGTGTTATACACAGACCAGTGACAGTGCTTATACACAGACCAGTGACAGTGTGATACACAGTGACCAGTGACAGTGTTATACACAGACCAGTGACAGTGTTATTACACAGACCAGTGACAGTGCTTACACAGACCAGTGACAGTGTGATACACAGACCAGTGACAGTGTTATACACAGACCAGTGACAGTGTTATACACAGAACAGTGACAGTGTTATACACAAGCCACGGTGACAGTGTAATATGACAGAAGACAGAAAGTGTCGTACACAGAAGAAGACAGAGAGGATTGTGTGTGCAGAAAACACACACACACACACACACACACACACACAGTGACAGTGTTACACACACACACACACACACACACACACACACAGACAGTGACAGAGAGATACAGAGAGACAGGAGAGAGAGAGAGAGTGAGACAGAGAGAGTGAGAGCGATACATGCACACAAATGTTTGTGTTGTGTACAGAACAAAGAGAGGACACCGTGCATTTCTAAGGAAAAACGAGAAATGTTTGTGTTATGTACAGACCACAGAAGCTGTGTTGGATGTACACGAAAAGAAGCTGACGGTGTGTACAAGAGGAAAGACACTGTGTTGTATACAGAAGACAAATACTGTGCATCATACAAAAGGTAGAGACAGCTGTGTGTAAAAGACCAGTAGGCTGCGTTGCGTACACACACCACACACACACACACACACACACACACACACACACACACACACCAGACCAGTGACAGAGAGAACAGACAGAGAGACGAGATGACAGAAGAGAGAGTTGTGAGTAGAGAGAGGACAGAGAGAGAGAGGCGAGAGAGAGATGAGAGAGAGAGAGAGAGAGACACACACAGAGCACGTACACACACAAGTACACCACCACACTTAGACTGAGTAATAAATAGCCGCACAGACCATAGAGGAGAGAATAATGAGTCAGGGACTCCTCTGAGCATCGGATATCGGATACTGTTGATGGATGTACAAGAAAATGATAAAAACGTTTTCAATAGAACGAGGAAGGCCCCTTGTCCCAACAGAAGATTTCCTGCCAAGTCGGGACTCGGCAGTCGGATGTTTTACAGCAAGCTGCGTCAGGTATCTGTTCTTTTGGACTGTGTACTGTGGACACTGTAAGACAGCCCTGCGTCTGCTACAGTTATATCACTGGCACTGCCCCCTGCTTATCTCTCGGATCTAGCTTTCTTGCAACATTCCCTCTCACCTCTCCGTTCTTCTGACTAACGACTTCTTGAGGCAAAACTTGCTTCAGATAGAAATCTGACGGGTTCTGTTCATTTTTCTGTCTTTGGTCTCTACAGCTGTGGAACTCTCTTCCATTCAATGGTAGGTATTTCCTCCTGAGTTGCAGCTTTCAAATCCAGCGTTTCAATCTCTTCAGGCGGCATTGGCATAGTCAAGAACAGTTCAGAGTCAGGGAGTCTCTCGAGCATTGATATCGTGAGTACTGGATCGATCCCGCCCAAGAAAATGATGAAACGTTTTCAGAGGGAACCGGCACCTTGAGAGGACTGATTTCCCTGTGCCACATTCGGGACTCGGCAGACGATGTTTTTAGCAGACATAGCCTGCGTCCAGGTACCTGTTCTTTTGGATTTCTGTGTAGGGTGGACACTGTAAGACAGCCTGCGAGGCATAAGTTTTATCAGCACCCTGCGTTATCCTGGATACTGGATTTGGCACAGGGGTATCACCTCTCGAGAGAGCACTGTATCGACAACAGTGTTCTGTTGCACGACTGTTATTCTGGACTAACGAACCTTTTGGACAAACTGGCTCCTGATAGAATATCTGAGGCCCCTCCTGTTCTCTATTTTTCTGTGCACCATGCCTCTCAGAGACAGCTGGGACTAACGACTTCCATTCAATGGTAGGTATTTCTACTCTGTTGCCAGGTTACTTCAAAGCCAGAGTTCAATCTCTCACAGAGCGGAATTGAGCCGGTCAAGGGTACAGTATTCAGACCTTTTTGTTGTTTGAAATCGTGAGAGTTCGGGTAAGGAGAGGATGGGAGGGAGAGAGAGAGAGAGAGAGAGGAGAGAGAGGCAGAGGTGAGGAGAGAGGAGAGAGAGGAGAGACGAGAGAGAGAGAGAGAGACAGAGAAGGAGGAGAGACAGAGAGAGAGAGGAGAGAGGAGAGAGAGAGAGGAGAGAGAGAGAGACAGAGAGAGGAGAGAGAGACAGGAGAGAGATGAGAGAGAGAGAGAGAGACGAGTGCTTGGGTTCCAGAGCTAAGGCACCATATGAATACCTGTCTACATCACCATTATTGTCACAGTTATTATTGTTAATAATATTATTATTATTATCATCATCATCATCATCATTATTATTATCATTAGTAGTAGTAGTAGTACTATTGGTGTGGTTGTTGTGGTTGTTGCTGTCGTTGTTATTGCTATCCTGATTGTTAT
>JADBJO010021092.1:0-15000 GCA_016801955.1 Conus betulinus | reverse complement strand
CCTTCTCATAGTCGTTCAAGATTTGAGTTTTTGTTGGTATGTCCCCTTTCCCTTCCATTACAGCTCTTGTTCGTTTAACGACAAAAAAAAAAAAAAAAAAAAAAAAAAAAAAAAAAAAAAAAATCCTCCAGTTAGCTTTCAGCTTTTCGTACTTTATTTGTGCCTGTGTGATATATTTTTTTAAACAACATTTACAAGAATTGTTTCTTGTTGTTTCTTGCTTTGTGTCTTTTTACTTGTCATTTTGTCGATTTGTGGTCTGTTCCCCTTTTTTGAGCTCTTAATTGCTTATAATTGTACATCCCCCCCCCCCCCCCCCCCCCCCTTCATTTTGCACTTGTTTTTCTTTTCCTTTTCTTTTTTTTTTTTTTTCCTTTTCTCTTTGTGTGCAATCATTAAAAGAAGTCCTGCATTTTTGGTCTGCGTTTGCAGAACATTTAAGATTTGCCCCCCCCCCCCCCCCCCCCCCCCCTTTCCCCCCTTCCCGGGGAAAAAAAAAACTGTACAGTTCATGATTGTACATTTTCATTGCCATAGACAATGGTGATTATGGTCATACCAGTCACCAGTGGTGCGAAGTCAACAACGAAAGACAATTCAGCTAATCACTGAGGAGTTCCTTCCCCTATTGACTCTTTCACCACTTCAGTATGAAATGTTTGTCTTTCAATCTTGAGGTTAAAGGGGGAAAGAAGGCCTCTTTGATAGGACGTCAGAGCGCGTAAGGTGGAGTGTTGTACTCATGTAGAGATAATGAATTATTCTCTTTTCAAGATCATATTACTCTCCATTTAAGAGAAGGACAAAATGTTTGTTCAAGCCCACCCCATTTGCCCACAAAAACCCACTTTTTCACAATAACCTCTTCAATTTAATGCCGTTTTTGTTAAAAAAAAAAAAAAACAAAAAAAAAAAAAAAAAAAACCACCCCTTTTTGCAAACAAAAAAAATAAGCAACCCCCCAAAAAACTTGCAGAACTTAATGACCTAAAGGGGTTTGTGGCAAATGGGGTGTGCTGGAACAAACATATTGTCCTTCTCTCTGGCGTATAGAATCAGTATAAAACATTTTTTACCATGTATATGGCTTACCAGTCCTGCCGCAGACTAGCCCCAATCGATATTGGTTGCTGCAACTGCCTTGAACGCCTCGCTGCACAGGAGGTCTGCAGCTACTGCATTATTAATCATCACGTGGGGTGGCCTGAGCTGTCACGTGCGCACTTTTAACCAATCGTCAGGGCCTATTACATCGGTGTTTGCTGGGCACCAAACCAGCATCCACCCAGACCTCATACTTCTGCCGACTGCCTACGAGTGAGGACGTGTTAGCGCTGCTGTATTGAAAAATGCTGGAGTCAAGCCTAGAAGCGGGATTGCTTCACAAGAGGCCATGGATTGTCTTCGCAAGAGGCCTTAGGGAATGTTAATTCGCATGGAAGCCAGACTGATTTTTCTGTGTATTCAGACGAGCAACAAGATGAACTGACGCCCGTTTTACTGAAAGCTGCTTTTGCGATCAAGGCCGGCGAAAACAAAACTCTTCAGCATGCTTTGTGTTTAGGCCATTGTCTTGAGAGAGCAAAACAAACTGTTCTCCAAAAATCTAATCCAAAAGTGTTATGGGAGAATTAGGTGAAAAACAAAATTTTGATTGAACCCATGCTGTGTAGAAGACTGATGGAATTATGGTCTTCTGGCTAGCAATGCGGGCTGTGAAGAAATCAATACTAACCAAGGGAACCAACTGCTGCCTTAACTGGTCGCCCGGCCTCTGCGGCCAGTTGACCTACAAAAGAGTTAAAAAATACACCGACTGACTACAAAGGCCCTCAACAGGGCCAAAAACAAATACTAAAGGAAGGTAACTCCTGCAGACACCCCACACCCCCCACCCCCACCCCCACCCCTTCGCCCTCCACTCCACACTACACTGGCACTATTGATTGTGTTATGCCCGCTGCCACGCTATTGATTGTATTATTCACCCTTTCTCTCTTGCAAACAAGAGGAAAACGGGTTACTAAATTTTTTAATTGGTATTTTTATTCTGGGTCAAAAAAATGAAGCCCGAAGTAAGTACAGAGCTTGGAGACATATTCTACTTGTTGGAGTTGGAGATGGGGTGGGGGTCTACCAGAGAAGAGTTAAAGAGCATGTTTGATGAATTAATCACAGATATTTTTGAACGCACAGATATGCGAGAAAGCGTAAAGGACGCCATCAGTACAATCCCAGATTCTTGGCTTCAACCAGTTATAAAGTTGCTTGCCATTTTACTTGATAATATGGCCCCTGAAGGAGCTAATCTGTCTGTTTCTACTGACCCCAAAGGAGTAATTATTCACTTTGATCCTGATCAATTTTTTACGACTAACATCAGATTTCAACGAATAAAAATGACCACTGAATTTATTTTTTTTTAATTAATTTTTTTTTTTGTATTACCTTTATATTCTGGGTTAAAAAATGAAGCCCACAAGCAAACTATATATACGTTGGAGGAGATATTCAGCGATAATAATCAATTAGGTAATATGTTTAGTGAAGTAGACATGGATATTATTAAATCCCACAAACGTTCATGAAAGCGTGACACGTGCTATAAGTAAAATACCAGAGTTTCTTCAAATCAGCCCACCAGTGAAAGTGATGTTAGTTGTTCTGATTGATTAGATAACACCTGACAATAATAATCTGGAAGTCTGGGTTTCAACTAAACAGAAAGAAGTTATTAGCTATCACGACTTTAATTCTGACTGGGCTCATTATATGTTTACACTGTTTAATCATGCAAGTGAAGAGGCAAAATTACGTGGGTCTGGCTGGTCTGAAGGAACAGTCCTTGAGATCAGATTAAAACAAACAAAATACTATCCTATGGTTGGCAGTTCTTACCTTCCTCTCCCAAGAGAGTTAGTGTTAAAACGAGCAGTCTTAAACATACACAGTTCTGACAACATGTGTTTTATGTGGTGCATTCTAGCACATTAACATCCAGTTAATAAGCATGCAGACACAGTCTCCAAGTATGAACAATACAGACAGAAGCTGAACTTCAATAACATAACCTTCCCAGTCAGTATAGAAAGTATAAGCCAGTTTGAAGAACAAAGTATAGAAAGTATAAGCCAGTTTTAAGAACAAAACAGACCAATCACTGTAAGCGTATATACATGGTCTGTAGCAGACAATCTACAGCCTCTAAGGATCTCTCCTAAAGCCCCCACGTTTGCTGACCCACTTAACGATCATGTAGACTTGATACTGTTTACAGAAGGTCCAAAGAGTCATTATGTATTAATCAGATCAATTAGCAGACTGTTAGCCTATACTACAAAGAATATGTCTAAACAAGAGCTTTGCAGAAGGTGTTTGGTTAGAATCCCCCACTATAGAAGCAGCTGCTAAACATAAGAATCATTGTAAAAGTTTTGTAGACTGTAAAACCAAACTTGCTGTGCCTCCGCCGGGGTCTAAAGTTAGTTTTAAAAAACATTCACAAAATGCAGATGAACCCATACGTTGTTTATGCTGACTTTGAATCAATCTTGCCACAGTATTATGGCCCACAACAACTAGAACAACAAAAAACAACCTTATTAACCAACCATCAGATCTGTTCTTATGCTTTTATTGTTGTTAGGTCAGATGGCGCACACACGACACCAGAGATTTACAGAGGCAAAGATGCAGCCAACAGATTCTTACAACACATGAAACAGATTTGTAATCAATTCTCCAATCAGCTGAATCTCTCAGACATATTATGACTCCTGAAGACGAAGAACATTATGAATCAGCTATTCACTGTTGGATTTGTAACAAAGAATGATCATTTGACAGAGTTAGGGACCTTGATCACATTACTGGCACATTCAGAGGGCAGCACACAGCAGTTGCAATCTCCAACTTAAGTTTGACCCCAAGACTTGGAAACTGCCCATCTTCTTTCATAACTTACGAGGCTATGATTCTCATTTTATTATGCAAGCAGTAACTCTGAATATAAGAAAGTCAGCTGCATTGCTCAGTCATCAGAAAAGTATATGACCTTCACCCTAGACTGTTTATCCTTCTATGACTCTGCTCAGCATCTGATGGGGAGTTTGGATGATAAGTTAGCAGGTTCACTAGATGACCGTCCAATAACTAAGCAATACTTTGACCCTTCTCTAGTTCGTAAGGCGTCTACCCTTATGAATACATGAATTCGTGGGACAGCTTTGATGAGGCCGCCTTACAGGCAGGGGCATCACAGACTCTGATTATGAATATGCACAGAAAGCCTGGACAGAATTACGACTGCCAAACAATGGGTGATTATCATGATCAATATTTACTGGCTGATGTCTGTTTATTGGCTGATGTCTTTGAAAAGTACAGCTCTACATGCATGAAACATTATAGTCTAGACTCATCACATTACATCTCTGCCCCCGGGCTTTCTTGGGACGCCTTCTTAAAGTTTACAAACATCCAGATTGACTTAATATCTGATCTAGCTACACTCCAGATGATTGAAGATGGATTAAGAGGTGGCATCAGCATGGCCTCGCATCCTTACTGCAAAGCCAACAATAAATATTTAGATGACTATGACCCCACTAAACCATATAACTATCTAATGTATTTAGAAGCTAACAAGCTGTATGGATGGGCCATGATCCAGACACTGCCACTAAGAAACATTAAAATGTACACAGGGCCTCATGACGTTAATAGCTGGTTAAATACGTTGTCAAAGCTTACACCCGACCAACCAGTAGGACTAATCTTAGAAGTAGACTTAGAATATCCTGAAGAATTGCATGACCTCCATAATGATATCCTCTAGCTGCAGAAAGCCTAAAAATGAGCCCCACAGAACCATCAAAACTTGTGCCCAATCTTCGTAACAAGACTAAGTATGTTTGCCATCACAGACTGCTACAGTTTTACTTAAGACACGGATTAAAACTTACAGCTGTTCACAGAATAAGTACTTTTGACCAAGAGCCCTTTATGAAACCATACATTATGAAGAACACCGATCTTAGAACTAAATCCACTGACGCTTCAGAAAAAGACTTTTTTTTAAAACTAATGAACAACAGCTGTTTTGGCAAGACGATGGAGAACCCACACAAACGCAAAAGATGTAAGATTGTTACAAAAGATAAACTAGCAATTAAGTTAGTCTCTAAAGCTAACTACCAAGACTTTAGACAATTTAACTCCTGCTTGTTTGGCATTATGATGAAGAAACTGTGTGTAAAGTTGGACAAACCAGTGTTTATTGGGTTTACTGTGTTAGAGCTATCTAAATTGTTAATGCTAGAATTTCTGTATGACTACTTTAAACCGCTGTACCCAGAAGCAAGAGTTCTGTACACAGACACTGACTCGTTTATTCTAGACATCCCCACTGAAGATTTTTTTTTTTTTCTGTCCCCCACAGCCACGGTCGGCCCCGCCACAGCCCCGGCACCGGCAATCCACAGGGAGCAGTCAATGTCAAGTCGTCAAGAGGCAACCCACCGGAGGAGACACTGCACTGCTGCCGAGTCACTTCAGTGGTGTTCAGTGGCGCCTGTTCTGATCTAACATACGCAGGACACCACCTACTAAGCCCCTACTGACGACAATAATGCTTAGTCGCGGAGCCGGCGTGAGTGAGCTCTCCCTCCGGAGGGCGCCACCACGTCCGTCCAACGACAGCCCCCATAGACTCGCCGATACCGGTGACCCAGACGGAACCAAACCAAGGCCACAGACGTGGAGAGGACATCGAAATTGAGGTCACCATGAGAGCAGGCATGAAGGGCCCACAGAATTTGAGACTTTTTTTATGCTGATCGATGAGAATGAGAATGATTAAGATGATGCTACGGATTTCCATTTCGGTCTGAGACTACATGACAGGGCTGTACTCTACGCTTCCTTTCATAATATATCCCGGCGTCAACCAGGCCCGAGAGATACAGACACCTGCAGTGTTGGTCAGGAAATTTGAGCAACACTCTCAGAAAACGCATCCATTAAGTGGATGAAACTCGACTGTGTGGTCCCAGTCTTCCCAACTGAGCCCGCAGCAAACTCAACTCTGGGTAGGAGCCGGTCGGGGCAGAAAAAACCACATGACTTCTGATGGGATTCGAACCGGTCTGCGGTCTAAGATGTATAGCGTTGCCAGCCAGACCTCTGTAACGAAGAAAGCCAAGGGCATAAGTAAAGAAGTTGTTAAAAAAATATATAACTCACGACAGCTACAAACAGGCTCTATTTGAAGACAAAGTATTTCATCATACAAACGTTAATCTGCGGTCTACTCTTCAAGTAAACACAACCGCTGTTAGCAAGAAATCTTCAGTCTCTAATAATAAACAACAAACGAACTTGCGTTAATCCTGAGTTTTCATATGCTATAGGTCACTGGAAAACTAACAAAAAGCTTTAGAACTTAAAAACTTAACCGGGGTTAGAACATGGTCCGGGCTAGAACTTGACTTAAAAACTTAACCAGTACTTGACTAGAACTTGACCAACTTGACTTTAAGAACTTAACCAGTTATTTAACCTGACTTGACTTTGCACTTAACCTGACTTTGTACTTAACTTAGAAAGCATTTGTTATAACTATCTTAACGAACTACTTAACTTGTTCTTAACCAGTTCTTGAGAGTACATTAAAAAAAAACTAATTCATTAAAAATGGGTCTACATCGGGTTGTGCTTCTTTTTTTCAGAGATTGGTTCTCTTCTTTTAATGCTTTTGTGGGTCTTTGTGACTTTGTTGTTAAGTATGGTTTTAGATATTTGTATGCTAAGAAACCCCCACCAGCAACAACTGCCAGTAAATAATACATCTTATAGTTTGATTGTAATGGTGGTGGTGGTGGTGGTGGTGGTGGTGGTGGTGATGCTGGCGGCGATGTTGTATTACTATGTATTAATTTTTGCTTTGCTGCTTGGTTTGCTTTTTGTAGTCTGTTCCATTCAGCTAGCCTTTGACCAGCCGCAACACGGCCAGGATGTTTAGGTTTAGTAACACTACTTACTTGTGAGGCCTTCTCCTGTGGAGTCTTCTCCTCTAAGGTCGCATTCTTCTCCATTCTTCTCCTCTTGTGTCTTCTCGCTCATTTTTTTGATAGCATTAAAATTAATATGATTAAAAGTAATTAATCCCATGATGAATGGGCATAACAGCGTCCCAGATCTGTAATACATGTCACATGCTAGAGATTCTAGTGATTTGGTTAAAACCGGATCTTGTGTTAAGTCATATTTTAAGTCTTCTTCTGAATCAATTGACACCATATTACCTACTTGCTTAGCATATAAACTAATCACTGTCTGCCCCAACCGATCTAACCATTTTGGATCCTAGCTGAGCTTCGTACCTGGCGTAATACTTCTCAACGTCTGAAGTAGACAATTGCTGAATCTGTTCAACACTTAGTTCAGTGCCTAAATACTGTTTAGTTTTTCACACACGCAGCTAGAGAGTACAACCTTTCTTTATGGCAAATGTCTGCTGAGTGGTCTGTGAGTGGTCTGCTGGCTCCTCAAACTTTAATAGCTCATCAAACTCCATTTTTAAATGCTTTTTTAAAACAATAAAAAAAAATATAACACTTTTTAAAAACCATGAGCTTAACGCTGGTTAATCATGCGGTGCCTGTTGTTGGTGTTACAGTTTATTCAGCCCTTGCAAACTCTTTGCTGAGAATAAAACCGCCAAACATGGGAAAGATAGAAGATTCACCAAAACTGCTCGCAGTCTAATTTTTTATCTTTAGCAACGAAGGATTATTTGATTAAAAAGCATATAGACAGTCTTTCGTATTATGATTATTTTAATTATTTTTTTTTAGTTAATAAAAAAAAAAATGAGCACTGCAAAGATTGTCAATACTATTTACCACTCTGCTGTAATCAGCGGTCTTAGTGTAGGCTATAGCGTGTTACGAAAAAATATGTTTAAGATGAAACCAGCCGACCTAGGAAGGTTAGACATTGAAGATGTTGTTAAGGTTGAAGTTGTGATAACAGCAGGTATTGCGTCAAAAAGACTTTCTTGTTAAAACAAGGAATTATCCCAGAAAATATTTAGTGCACAACAAAAAACATTATTAGTAAAAGACGTTTGGATTGGTTCTGATGGTAGGGAGGAGCTATTATTAATGCATTGGCATTCTCTGGCAGCAATTATATGTTTAGTAAACTGCGTCTCCGATGAAGAGAGAGAACGTCATAACAAGGCAATGGAAGATTTAGCTGAGGCACAAGACGCTTATGAGAAACGGAGGATTGCTCACTTTGACTTTTATTAATAACAAATTAAGAGAACAGGGGCATGCAGCTCACACATTTACAGACGTTGATGACGCAATTAAGGAGTATTACTTGGTGACTGGAAAGAAGTTTCAAACGTCACCACCCCCAGACCTGTCTGACTTTTATGAACCATCTGAGGATCAGAAGGCCGCAGAGATAGCTTTCATTGTAGTTGGGATGACTTCAGTCTATCTTGTTGCTCACTTTCTGGTGTAAAAAAAAAAAAATGCAATACATTACAAATATGGTTAAAATACAGTCCTTCTTATGGATAATGCCAAGTACAATACAAAGTACAAAATATATTCTCCTAGAGGATATTGGAAAGGAAAAGATTGCTATTGACAAACTGAGTAAAGCTGCTGGGGTGTCTGAATCAGAAGCGAAAGACTGGCTTTCAAAACAAGCAATTTGGCAAATATATTTACCCGCGCCAAAAAAAAAATATAAGACCTAAATTTGTTAACTCTGTTCCGAATGACGCCCATCAGATGGACTTGTTGTATTTTCCTCATGACAAAGTTAAGAAAAAAAGATTTAAATATGCTCTGACTGTTGTTGACATGGCTTCAAAGGTATAAAGATGCTGAGCCTTTGACGGATAAAAGCTCAACTGCTGTAGCTGTGGCTTTACAACAAATATACATGCCAGGCGCATTAAAGTATCCCAGGTTGATTCAGGTTGATGATGGAAAAGAGTTTAAAGGGGCTGTAAACAACTGTTTTTTAAAACGCCGGGTTACAATTAAGAGAGGGATCCCAGGCAACCATCGCTCCCAAGCCCTAGTAGAAAACTTTAACGAGAATTTAGCTGAACGACTGTTTACCTATCAGTATTACAGAGAGATATGGACAGAACTCGCAACACAGAATGGGTCAGAAGGCTGCCAGCAGTCTTACGTGCCATGAACAATGAAGAATTTAAAGCAACAGGTCTTAAGCCAGTGGATGCGATCAAATTAAAAAAAAAGATTAGCGTTACTAAAGACATTCAAGGCAATCAGAAACTTTTGCCGTTTGGATTAAAAGTAAGATACTTGTATGCTCCTGGAGAGGCAGAGAGCGATGTTAGAATTAGAGCCACAGACCCGATATGGAGCGTAGACGTGTATGAAGTTGAAAGAATAATGAAAACAAACCCTCCTGTGTATTACTTAAGAGAAACTCTTGATTCTAAAAAGCCCGCCCCTAAAAGATCCTTGGTTTGTGAAGAGCTTCAAGTTGTCCCACCAAACACAGTGCCTGTAAGTGAATGCAAAAATATATATGTTTAAATTTATAAGCTATTTAATATAATCTTTTTTTTTTTTTTTTTTTTTACCTATTTGGGTTTTAAATGCCCCTTTGTTTGCTTTGCGATGTTTAGTTTGATTGCTTCAGTGTCTACCTGTTGAGAGTTGAAAGTCTTTCTCCATTTTTTTTTTAAGTTCAATTTTTTGACGTTTGTAATCCTCGCCGTCAGCCATGGCACGTTGAAATTCTTCGTCTGTAATGTTTCCATCCAGTAATGTATTGCTTATTATTAACTTTAATGAATAAAGTTTTGCAGTTGCTAGGGCCACAATCGCAGTGTGCTTTTGTAATTTGGGCGTAATCTTTTTTTTTTAAACAGCGCTCACAATCACAGACACAGCACCTAAACCCAAACCAACACTCCCTAATGCTATAGACACCGGTGCACCAACTCCTGTGGCTAAAACAGCAACACTAGACCCAGTACTTAAGCTTCCTACAACAGAGGAGCCCGTAATTATGTAAGAAAGAGCATTCAAAACTTTAGCATATTTTTTTCTAGTAACTTTATACTTTTTAAAGTCGTTTTTTTATTTCCTCTTCAAGTTCAGTCATGCGCTTCAGTCTAAACTTATGAGCCTGTTCGTCCATTTTTTAATCAAAAATTAAAAAATGTTATAACCTAAACTGTTTGTCCATTTTTTTAATTCTGTATAAATCTTCTTATTAGCTCTTCTGACAGCACTTGATCAACAGAGTAAAACGCAATAAAAATTAACATACTTAAATGAAAATAAAATCAAGTACTGTTAGTTTGGTTTTGTCAACCTTCACAGTGACTTTGTCAGATGATGAAAAAGTGTTTATTTCATCCTCGTTTTAGTAATAGCAATAACAAGCCTGAGAGGTCCATCCAAGTTTTCAGACGTTAATTGTACACCCCTCGTTAAAGTATGTTCTGGCAAACTTGGAACAGGCTCACTTGGGGTGATTAATATAATTTAAAAAAAACATCGTAAATGTGTCAGGCAGTGGGGCCTTTTGGAGAACCTCTAGGGTCACTGTGTCGCCCCCCACTTCAGCTAAGGACTTCTTTCTACTTTGCATATTCTTCTCTCTTCTTCCGTGGCTTTATTTCTATCTGCTTTTTCTGTGGTGTTCCTGGGACGAGGCTAACAAGAAGGGCTCCTGCGTTCAAAGCTTTTCTAAAATTGCTTTTCCTATCAAAGTACACATTAGGGCTTAGTAAGTCAAATTTTATCCCAGTCAATTTCAGGAAAGGAAGCAACGCCCAGTTATTGTCTCGTCTATAAAGTTTGTATTCGTGTTTGCCGTAATCGTCTGCTGTTAAATTTCTTATCTGTTCTAGTTTAGGATGTTGCGGCCGTTTTTTGTCTTCAGTTACTATTCGTTTGTAAACCCCATCATCCGTGTACTCAAATCCATAAACATTTCCCGGATCTCCTATTAGATCAAACTCAGACGTCTGCTAGATCTTTTAGCTCTACTGCAACACATTTGGAGCTAGCTCTACTTTTGATTCAGGCCCTCAAGACATTTTTATAATAAATTTTCTTATAAAAAAAATTTATACTAAGCAGACATACTAAACTGGTGGATCAGTCCGTAAGCATAGTTTAGCGTGCTTAGACTTTTCTTCTAACTGCTCTTTTAGTTTTTTTTAGCTCATCCTTGTCCCTGATTATGTAGTTTTCACGTAAGCAGCCTTCAAAGCTGTCCTTGTCCTTAGTATAGAATAAGATGACTGATTTTAACTGCGATCTAAAGTCTGTTAAGACAGCATTGTATTTTTGAGTTAGGAGCCAAACAGAAACTAATGCGTGGCGGCCGCTAAAGGCTAGCTTAGACAGAGTTTTTTTTTTTTTTTTTTTAGTCTTGCTCGGCTGAGCAGTCATCAATAATAAACCGTGTTTCAGTTCCCTCAAACAGTCTATAGTAATGTTCTAAACAGTCGCTCAGGTTATCACTAGGATCAACTAAGAAAACATTCTCGTCTGTCCAAACAAAAACTGCCTTTCTTTGTAGGACTTGTTGTGCTTAATGGTTGTGCAGAATATTAACAATGTGCTCGTAATGAAACCTGTAGAGTTGTTTGTAACAAATCAAGTACGAAGACTGTTTTGCCACAGCCAGTAATCCCGCAAATAAGCGAACAGTGTGGCTCTTTGGGTAAAAAGTTCAAACTATCCATCTGTTTTTAATAAGTTATTTCTTTTAGCCTGACCGCCTTTTTAATAGGCTATTTCTTTGATAGCCTGTTTCGTTTCACTTTGCAACTAGATTTATTTCTTTTAGCCTGATTTTTAATAGCCTACTGAGCGTCAAAAACCGCGAAAAACGTGCATTTGTAACTTGCCATTCTCCTCCGCTTTCTTATTAATTTGTATGGTTATGCCATCTGCCCCTACCATTCTTCCGGTTCCATGTAATCTGTTGTCATATGTTGATCTAAAGTCCAGCCACAGCCCGTACTTTCTTGTTAAATAATCTTCGAGCCTTACATCATGAAGGTGAAGTTTTTTGCACACAAGATCAGCTGCAAGATTTGTTTTGTCTACCTCCAGCAAACAACTTTCTTATCTCATCAAAGTGTTGGTGGGGCAAGTGTCCCAGCTGAATACAACTGAACAGGCTTGCCGTCTACTGTACAAGACAACTGCTCATTTTTTGGATGATAAAACACTTCACTCTTTCTTTTATATAAGGCTCTGTGGGCTTAGTAAACAACAACAAAATGCCTTTTAATGACCTGAGAGAATGGCTAAGGGCTATGTTCCAGATAGTATCTTGCTTGTTCTTATTCTCTGTAGTGTGGTGTACAACTCGTTCAAAATAAATAACTGTCTTAGTTTTATACTGGTTTGAGACTGCTCTAGCCAGTTCGGGGTTAGTAACAACATCAAACTCTAGAGAGATGTCACTGACTGTGTATCTGGCTGTAGGGTCTTCAGACAGAATAACAGAATCGTTAGTGTTAAATGTCAGTTCATAAGGAAGTTTGTCTCTTAGTGCGCCTTGGTAATATGGCTGATGCGTCCTTAACAGTTCAAAATCTAGAGGGATACAAATCTGTTGCCCAAATGCTAATGCTACTGCCCGGTCTTTATTATTATCCTCTGCACTCTCCGCATTCAGCCTGTGTTTAAGACCGTTTGGGCCCTGGATACCCTGGTAAACTTTGTCTTTTCTTTCTTCTGTGGGCAGCCATAGGTCAGAATAGAGTGTAAAAATGTCTGCGTTGCTTAGTGAGAAGACTTCTATGCCCTCCAGTTTGATTTTCATAGTTTCAATGATGGCTCTGCCCAAGTTAGCAACAACAGTAGCAATAGGATCTACTGAATTAATATCTATTTTGAATGATAGTTTAGTTGTGCCTGGCATTATAACATCATCGTCGCCAAGATCAGGGAATCTGACCTGTTAACACTTGGCCAGGCGCAACTGTTGATTGACTATTTACAACACGCACAGTCTGCCTTATGCCCTCTACACCCATGGGTTCTTTTGCTTTTCTGTATGGATCAAGATCGCAGCCGTATGAGTTCATTTTTTTTATACAATACAAAAAACAATAGTATAATATGGATGAAGATTTTGACGCAATTGATCCTGTTGAAGAGAAAGAAGATGAAGAGAAACCAAGGCCTTCATTGCGTGAAGAACTTGAGGGAGTATTGTTTTTCACTCCCTAGGCAACGTCAAGAACTATTGCGAGCAAGAATGAAATCATTCTATAGAAGCATAGGACGAGAGCTACCAGAAGTAGTTGATCTCAACGATTTTGAAGAAGAAAATATCATTTGTAAATATAAGGACTAGTGCAGGAGAGCGTGTAAGAGTTACTACAAAGGCAGACCCAACCCAAGTTTTTAAAACTAAGCACAATTAAACTAGCCCTCCCTATTGCTGAGCAAAGACAATTAAACATTTCATATCTGGGGCCTGAGGCTGTTAGACTTTTACAAAACTTGGAGCAAGAGTTGCCAACACAGTCTGAATTGCTAAATATCTCTCTTGAAGAAGCAATACAAAAACAGATAAACATATAACTAGAGCAGATGAAATAGTAGCAGAACTTGAAACAAGTTTTAGTGAGGAGACAGCATTAAAAACAATTGGTGATCCCCCATTGCCTATGCGTGAAATCATGGGTCTTAATAGGGCTTTACAGACTATAAGAGGTGAACTAACAAGCAATTTGGCAAAACTTGGTGAGCTGGACAGACAAAAAGAAGAAGAAGAAAAAAAAAATTGGCTGATGCAGATGACAACAATTTGGGGGCAAGAAGAAAAGGCTAGAATACAGCAGAAAATACAAGATTCAATGATAGAAAGATCGGCCAGGTTAGAAGCGCTGTCTACTAATAGAGCACAGCTAGCATCGCAAATAAGCAGAATCAGAGAAACTATAAACACAATACTTTATGAAAACACTACGCTAGCAGAAAGAATAAAGACTTTGTTCAGAGAGCAGGGGATTACAATAGTTAGTATACTAACAGCTGTTGGGTTTGCTATCTCTACGTTGGTTTATGCATTAACTGGCAGTGCACAAACAGGGCCAGTAGCGCCTCCAACGCCCTCAGCCTGGTAAAAGTTGGATTAGAAAACAATACACCACCTAGCAAACTTATCTTAAAAAAAGTTAGCGGCTAAAGCACTTAATGCTCTGCCTGGGATAATAGGCAGTATTGTTAGTTGGGCTCTTCTACTAGAGGCAAAGTGGTTGGTTACATGGCTGACCATTTGTGGACGTTGGGGGTGCTAGCTGCTGGTTTAATTTTTAGTGAAGTAAAGTATAGCCAGTCCAGTAAAAGTTAAAAACACAACAAGAACTGTTTTTTCACTAGTGTGTCTGTCTGGGTGAGGCACATTAACAGGCAGTGCTGATGCAGGCTGTGCTGGTGTTGGGTCGCTTTCTGATGGTGGGCTGCTTTCTATAACTGGTGTGTGTGTGGGGGTGGGTGGGTGGGGGGGTGTTGGCGTTGATTGTTCGGGGCTAGATCCTTTTTTTTAAATAATGGATGGCGCGGGCCTTGTGTTTTAAGCCTTGATTGTGTCGTAAGTTTTGGCCATCTCCAGCTATTAGGATTTCATTGTTATAATTCTGTGTCATGCCAATTTGTAGTCTAAGGTCAGAGGGTAGCATGTATAATCCATGGCCTACAACAAAGTCAACTTTAGACCTGGCGTGTGCAAGAACGTTCTGGTACCTTTCTATGCTTGAAGACAAATCAACAGCAGAGTTAATAGCATCTTCTAAATTGGCCAGATATTGTTTTCTTGCATCGAAGCCTGTAGACTGATCCACTATGCTAGACTTGGTCTGTGCTTGGGCTCCTAATAGACACCAAACGTATGTTCGTATGGAGTCATTAAGTCTTTGCACTCCAGGTATTGTTAGGCCTTCGCTTTCATCTAAGATAA
>JADBJO010021091.1:22500-30176 GCA_016801955.1 Conus betulinus | reverse complement strand
AGTCACGCTGCAGTTTACCTTCAATTTTTTGACAGGCTTGAGCACATACCTCCCTCAACTCTTGCCGGTAACCACTTTACTTGTTTTTTAACAGCTGTCTAAAAGTTACCTGATCACGTTGAGTACTGTAATGCCAGACGCGATTATAAACATCTTTTGAAGAAAAAAGAGAAAGCATTTAACAGAATAATGTTAGATAAATTAGTCACCCTCCATGAAGTGCCAAAAGGAGTTTTGGGAAGACAATGCGCAAAATTCAGAAAAGAGAATGCAACCCCAAAATAATATCAGTCTGGAAAATTGGTTTCAACATTTTAAGAAAATGCTTGAAAGAAACGATGACATTGACAACAACATAGGGCAAGGAGATGAGAGTGTGATAACGACGACGACAATCATAGTCATTTAAATCGCCCTATATTGAAAGAAGAAATCATTTTTGCTTTAAGTAAACTGAGAAAATCGAAAAGCTGCCGGACCAGATGGGATCACTGGTGAAATGATAAAAAACATGCATGCAGATCCGATCTGGTGATGAATTTTTTTCTCAAAATTTCTGAAAACTCTATTTGATAAGGGTGTGTTTCCTAAAAGCTGGGCCGAATCTATTGTTCTCCCATTATATAAAAAAGGTGACGTTAATAATCCAGACAACTACAGAGGGATCTCGCTGTGCAACATCGGCAGCAAATTATATAGTGCTATTATTAATAGAAGACTTCAAGAATGGGTCGAAGAGAATAATATTACGGGCGAATTTCAAGCTGGATTTAAACGAAATTATTCGACTATAGATCATATGTTTACTTTGATGGCCTTTGTTCAAAAACAGTTTTGTCTAAATCGAAAATTATATGTAGCTTTTATTGATTTTGAAAAAGCATTTGACTCTGTCAACAGGAGTGTTTTGTGGCCAATTTTGGTGAAGCATGGAATCCGAGGTAAATTATATAAATGTGTTTTGAGCATGTATGATTCTGTGAAAGCGAGAGTGAGATGCGGATCATCTCTAACAGACTACATAAACTGTACATTGGGAGTTAAACAAGGGGATGTCTGTAGTCCCATTCTTTTTTCTATGTTTATTAATGAATTAACTTTAGAAGTAATACATAATGGTAAGCATGGAGCTCAGTAAACGATGCATTGGAGATTTTCATCCTCCTCTTAGCTGATGACGTTATATTAATGTCAGAAACGATAGTTGGTCTCCAAAATCAATTAAATAGTTTAGAAAGAGCCTCTGCGTCACTCCAATTGAAAGTAAACATGGCAAAAAGTAATATATAGTGTTTAGGAAAGGTAGACATCTCGCTGCTCGGGAAAAATGGATGTACAATGGAATGCCTATGCCAGTCGTGAATGTCTATAAGTACTTGGGTATATTTTTTTCAAAACGTTTAAGTTTCGGTTTTGCTTGCAAAGACCTTGTAAGTAGAGCTAAACGTTGCTTACTTTGTATTTTAAAGAAATTGCGTATGCTTAATAATGAGTCTCTTACACTGTTTTTTAAAGTTGTTCGATTCTCAAATTCAGCCCATAGTACAATACGGAGCTGAGTTAAGGGGTCTTGATACTGCTTCTATACATATTGAAAAGATTCATTTAAATGCATTGAAAAAGTTTCTCGGTGTTTCAATGCAAACGCCAAACGATTTAGTTTATGGAGGAGACCAATAGGTATCCAATCCATTTACTGTCTGTGGTAAGGTGCATTCGTTACTGGCTAAAAATAACCCGGATGGAACCTAGTAGACTACCACATAAAGCATATCAAATGTTAGTACAGCTAGATGCTAGGGGTAAGAGTAATTGGGCCTCTAAAGTGAGATTAAAACTGTACGAATTTGGGTTTGGCTTTGTATGGGAGAATCAAGGTGTAGATGACACAAATAGTTTTATTTGTATGTTCCGGCAAAGGTTAATTGACTGTAACTGGCAGAGATGGAATTCTCATATCGAGGACAGTTGCCGATTTGATGTTTACAGAGTGTTCAATCCTGCACACGTTTTCCAAAGTACTTATCAATGCAAATTAAACAGATATACTAAACATATTGTCACTAAATTTAGATTTGGTGTTTCGGATATCTGTGTACATTCTAACCGTTATCGGCCTTTTATTGATCGTAATTTTACATGTCCGCTCTGTCATGAAGATGATGAAAATGAAGTTCATTTTGTTCTGTCTTGTCCTGTACTACAAGTTATCAGACAGCAATTAATCCCACTTAAGTATCTAAGAAAACCTTGTTTCTTCAAACTCATTATGTTAATAGCATCGTCGAATGAAAGCACTACCAAAGAGTTCGCTTTGTATTTATATAAAGCTTTCAGAATGCGAAATGATGTGTCAAGAATTGAACATATATATACATAGAAGCATAAGTACAGACTCAAGAATCCATCGAAAAAAATACAATAATCCACATGGCCAAGTTCTCGAGCTCTTGACAGACTAAGACACACATTTTCACACACGTAGAAAATTAAGCCTAAACTCTGACGCATGAATCGTCGGGAAAAAACAAAAAAAATACAAAAAAAAAAAAAACCCAAAAAACAAAAAAAAACACATAAAGAAAGAAACAACACAGCTCTAGTCTGTTTCTTTCTTTCTTTTTTTCAGTGATCAGTAGACTGAAGTAGCCGGAATTGACCGAGTCATTGGTGTACATATAGATAGCAAACTTGCTTTGGTCTGTCGCATCGACATGTATGTGAATTGTTATTCAGACATGTATATCAGTTATCCGGAATCAAGCGTTTCATGAGTGTTCAGGCCATAAATAAATCATCCTAAACGTATATTTCCACTCCTACATTTGTTCCTGTTCAACACGCTTTAGACCTGAAAACCCTAAACTCCATGGAATATATGAACTAAGACTAACCTTATGTGTTTTATTTCGTTTTAAGCATGATAAGTCACTTACAGCCGCTGAGTGAAGAAGAAGAAGAAGAAGAAGAAGGTAGTATATTACAGATTAATAATATCTGCAGTTCGTTAGCAACTTCATACAATGGGTACCTCGACAGGCCCTGTAAGAATATAGAAATATTCATCGTTCTCCCCCTTATCATTTTTTTGCCTCTACTATTCTTGGGACATAACTTCATAGTTAACGCTTAAGACATACCCACCCACCCACCCACCCACACAAAATACAACACAACGCAACACAACACAACACCACACCACACCACACACACACACACACACACACACACACACACACACACACACGCGCGCGGGGCGCGCGCGTGCACGCAAAGACGCTCGCACGCCAACAAATTAAATAGATTCACTTCGTTGCACAGGTAAATCAAATTGCGAATGTTCGAAACTATATTTAAGTAAGAAAAAGAAACAGGGAAGAAATGTATTTTAAAAACAAAAAATGATATTAACCTTTAGCAATGTGTATGCCGATTTGAATACCTGGTCCCTACCAGGCATCACGGAAAACACTCCGTTAGACCTGCACACACACACACACACACACACACACACACACACACACACATAGACACACATATACGCGCGCGCGCGCGCGCTCTCGTGCACGCAATCATAAGCGCTCTCTCGCCCGTAAATAAGATGTGGGCGATGATACTACCCAAAACAGACTCGCTCAGATTCTCATACATATCTTGTGGAAGTCCATCTCTTTTTCACATTTGCACCCCGCAACGTCCATCTTCCACGGAATATCTTACCAATTCAAACGTCCAGTCTTTCTATTCGTTTCCCTCAAATGTCTCAGGAAGATCACACATCCACACTGTTCATTCCTTTCCTTTAAAAAGTATTGGGGCAAGCACCAGCTCTTGGCATTTCATTCCCGAATGTTACGATAGTCAACAGCTCACGCCCTCTAGTTCCTCACTGTGGGATATCCCTGGACATTCATCCACCAATTCTCCAATTCCTTTCCACAACAAATGTCACGGGAGTCTAACACCAACTCATTTCGCTCCTTTCCCAGGAACATATCAAGAGAGTTAAACATCCGCTCTTCCCAATTCCGTACTTTTCAAATTAACCATACCAGCTGACCTGGCGAAGTGGTTAGCGCGCCGCGTACTCCCTGCTGGGAGGTCGTCGATTCGATTCCCATTAGAACCATGTGGGAGTTTGTTTTTTTTTGTTTTTTTTTACCCCGACCGGCTCCTACACAAAGGAGTTTGCTATAAGCTTAACCGAGAAGACTGGGACCACACAGTCGGGTTTCATTCACTAAATCGATGCGTCTCTGTGAGTGTTGATCAAATTTCGAGACCAACACCGCAGGTGTCTGTATCTCTCAGTCCTGATTGAAGCTGGGATATCTTATGGAAGTAAATGTAGAATACAGCGCTGTCGTGCAGTCTCAGGCTGGAATGGGAATCCGTAGCCTCATGTTCATCACCCTCATCGGTCAGCATTGAGAAAAAGTCTCAAATTCTGTGGCCCTCAATGTCTTGTTCTCGAGGTGACCTCTGTTTAAATGTCCTCTCCACATCTACGGCCTTGCTTTGATTATGATGGGGTCACCGGTATCGGCAAATTTATGGGGGCTGTCGTTATATTATATAGGTGGTGACCTCCAAAGGGACAGTTCGCTCATGCCGGCTCCACGACTAATCAAATTATTGTCGTCAGTAGGGGACTTAGCAGGCGGTGTTTCTGTGTATGTTGGATCTAAACAGGCACCACTGAACACACCACCAAAGTGACCAGGCAGCAGCGCAGTGTCTCTCCCAATGGGTTGCATCGTGACGATTTCACATTGACTGCTCCCTGTGGACTGCTCGTGCCGGGACTGAGGCGGATTGGGCTGTGGCTGTGGACGGGTGGGTCAGATTGAGCGGCGTGGGTGCTATGCCACTAAAGGTGGTATTTCTCCTGTCTACAGGTCAGTTAATGAAGGTCGCTTTACTGACGCCCTCATAAATGATCGATGCCATCAGTAAACAGTCAACTGCATGAGGTCTGGATTCACGTTTTGGGGTGAATGTGGAGGTATGGTGCTTATAACATCACCGAAAGCGCGCAGAAAATAAGGCAGTCCAGCTTATCTGCCTCCATTCTGACTTCGCGCCGAAATTTATTGATTCCCCCTTCCACCTCAGTAAGTAACTGACAAACTAACTATTTGAATACATAAGTAAATAGATAAATAAATCAGTAAACAAATAGACGAGTCAGTAAATAAATAAATCAGTGAATCAATCATTCAATCAATCAGTAAATGAATAAATCGGCTCATTCTAAGCTAAGAAGAATATAACAAGAAAATGTAAATATGTCTCGAAGATACAGGGAAACCCAGTACCATAAATATTTGGACAATTATTCGAGTGGCGTCATAAAAAGGGTGGCGGGGACAGCATCAGTTGTGAACAAATTACAAGACAGAGTTTTGCATATGTCATATAATTGATTTTGGCGTTTACACATCCCCTTTTTCGTCGTCGTACCTTCCAGCACAATGTTTCCTTCATTCTCTTCGCCTTGGACATACTCGCGCTTCTCATACATTTTATCCCTGTATTATTCCTTCCTTCTCATGTCCTCCCAGACTTACACAATCATGTCAAATTCACCAGCACAGAAGTTCGTTTCGTCCATATGCTCGGCGTTGAGGACGCGGAACTCAAAATTGGGCTTGTCATAGCCCCATTTCTTCCAGTGATATTCTGACTGGTCCTTGGCTGTTTGGATCTGCGCATAGAATGGAGAGACTGGCAAAAATGGGACAAGCACGGTTAAAAGGTGGTAAGAGCAGAAGGGAGGATGGGAGGTGTGGTGGGGGGGGGACACAGAGGAAAGGGAATGTAAGGCAAAATCAGAGTATTCCAAGTAAAAGAACAAAGAAAGATATAAGAACGGACTGTTTATGAGACTGGAGTTTATCACAAGTCTAAGCATCAAATGTTAATTTCACACTCTCATATCCCCCGAGTGGTGAGATATTCACCACAATAAAGTTACCAGATTTTCAAATCCAGGGGGTAAAAAACCCCCACCTTAGTGGGACTGTGATGAGCCATGTAACGTACAAAGGTTTTACTGAGAGCTGAGATCTTTACGACATAAAACACAAGTCTTTCACTGCAAGTCACACGAAGGTCTTGTTCCGAAGTTTCCCCACATGTTGTGAGAAAAAAAAAATATATATCGTTGTTGCTTTTTTCTCTCCAATGGAATCAATCTCTGTGTTTTGCTGTGATTGAAAACACACACACACACACACACACACACACACACACACACACACACACACACAAACTGTGACCCACTCAAAGAAATTGTTCGATCTGTTTTGACATGCGGTTTGTTGTTGTTGTTTGTGTGTGTGTGTGTGTGTGTGTGTGTGTGTGTGTGTGTGTGTGTGTGCGTGCGTGTGTGCGTGCGTGTGTGTGTGTGCGTGCGTGCGTGCGTGCGTGCGTGCGTGCGTGCGTGTGTGTGTGTGTGTGTGTTTATCCGATAGAATCAATCTCTGTGTTTTGATGTGTCTAAAAAAAAAAGAAAAAAAAACTGTGACCCACCAAAAGAAATTATTTGCAATGAGTACTTTTCTTTCTGGAAATCACTGCTTTCGAGGTGGTTGGGTAGGGTGCGGTGGGGATGAGTTGTTAACCTTAATTGCTTCATATATTGTTTGCACTGACCATTATTATTTCTCACAGTGCATCCGTGATCGTCTGGGATAGAAAATATATAGCAAAACATACTAGTGAATGGAATGGAAATATGTAAAACAAACAAGTAAACGAAGAAACAAGCAACACACCGGAAGAACAAACACATAAAACCCAGAATCTACTGAGAAAAACTTCACCCTTTTCTTCTTTCTTTCTTGTGTTTCAGTCTTAGAGCCAGTCCCACTTAAAGGAGTGTGTCTGGTCTACGTAAGACAGTAAAGAAAATTTCGTCACACACACACACACACACACACACACACACACACACACACACACACATAATCCTGCAACAGATGCGCACATGCATCTCTCTATATAAAATTCATTCCCCAACAGCTAACCTTTCCTCGGTAAATAATAATAATAATGAATATGCAATACTAAGATAATAGCAATGTTAATATTAATAATAATGGTAACAATGATAATGATAATAAAAATTACACAATAATACTAATAACAATAATAATAATAATAATAATAACAATGATGATGATAATGGTAACAATCATCATCATCATAATAGTGATAATAATAACAATTATAATAACAATAATTATCATTATAATGATGATGATGATGATGATGGTGATGATGATGATGATGATCGTGATTATCACCATCATATTGGTAACAAAGATGATAATAATAATAATAATAATAATAATAATAATAATAATAATAATGATATGATGATAATAATAATAATAATAATAATAATAATAATGATGATGATGATAATAATAATAATAATATAACAATAATAATAATTACAATAATGATAATAATAACAAAAATGATTATTATGATGACGATGATAATGATAATATTAATAACAGTAATAGTAATAATAATAATTACAAAAATAATAGCAACAATGATGATGATGATGACGATAATAACGACAAGAAGAAGAAGAAGAAGAAGAAGAATTATAATAGATATACAACACTAAAACAAGAAATAGAAAAGAGGAATTTTCAATG
>JADBJO010021091.1:0-17500 GCA_016801955.1 Conus betulinus | reverse complement strand
CAGAGTCACATCGTATCACACACACACACACACACCACACACGCACACATATATGAGTGTAATCAAACAGATGAACAGCCTCGGAGCAGGCGATATATGAAGCGCTCAGTCGTCAAGATCCATCACAATGGTCCCAAACATGCTGCTGCTGGGACGGATTTCATAGTGACGTTTCCCTGATTTTTCTTCCTCACTTTCTTTCTTTCCCGGCTCCTCGCCATCCACACCTCTCCCACCTCAACCTTTCTTTTTCATCTTTGCGTAGTTCCTATAATTGGTGTGTACTGTCTTGCGGATCTAAAAAAAAACCCTTTCTTTGTAAACGTTGCCTAGTCATGAATGTAAAGAGGAGGGAGGAATTGCAGCCTGCAACCCCCCCCCCCCCCCCCCCCCCCCCCCTTTACTAAATTGTTCCGCACACACAATGTATAATATATATATATATATATATATGTATATAAGTCACTAAAAACATATCATAACTCTGGTCAGATACCGTTATTTCAAAAACCTGACTGTTTCTCCTCAGTGACCCGTGTATTGAAACGTTGCGGTATTAAGACAAAGCGACAATCTATCAAATCTATCCACACTCCACACCACACACACACACACACACACACACACAGATACTATTATATATGTGTGTGTGTGTGTGTGTGTGTGTGGGTGTGTGTGTGTGTGTGTGTGTGTTTGCTTAATGTTTTTAGTTTTTTCAGCAAAATTGTCCTCTCCACCACTTTTCGTTTTGTTTTATTCTACCTTTAGCTGGTTGCTTTGGCGGTGCTGTCAGATTCTTTTTTGAACCCTTGGTGGTGAAACACCACAGAATTACAAACTGTGGTGTGTCTCTATTTGACGCCAAGAGCACAGACCAAAATCAGCCGTGTCTCCCTGATGGGTCCGATCCAGCGAACAAAAGGGCCGTTGGAGCAGCCAGTCGATACATATAGATCTGCTTTCGAGACGGAATGCGATGGTTCCCTCATTGCAGGCTAGTGAAAGCGTTTTTCATATTTGTAATATACATTTTTCTTCATTTTTTTTTTAAGTTTTCAAATCTTTGCCAAACCGTTACTATAATGATGGAGAAATTGTTAACCTTCACTTTTTTTTTTACCCCCCGCTACTAAATTGTTAGAGTTATATATATTATATATATATATATATATTATATATATATATATATATATAGGTCGCTTTGGTCTTAATACCGCAACGGTTTCAATACATCCAACAGCTCTATACCGCTACGTGTTGATAGCACTACTTTTGGCCAGTTTGGTGTCCCCTACGTCTGCCATTTCACTGGTGTGCTAGTTCTCAATATCGCTGTATGGTATCATTCTCCTGGCATTCTCCCAAACACTTTCACTACATCTCATCGCCCACCACGGAAGCGAATCGATTTCTTCCTGCTCTATACTTCCCCCTTTAGGACACAACCTGTGCTCCATTACCCCCACCCCCTCGCTCGATCTTTCCCATCCGCAACCAGTGCTTCCCACCAAAGAACACATTGATACGAGCGTGCGCTCGCGAGCGCACACACGCCAAACGCACGTGCGCTCGCACAAAACACACACAGGTACACGGCGCGCGCGCGTGCGCAACGTACGCGTGCACGCACAGAAACAACAGAAACACAGGCAGACGCACCGCTCGCGTCGTGTGCTCTCTCTCGCTCTCTCTCTCTTAAACCACACACACACACAACACACACACACACCACCCAACACATCAAATGTCAGATGTCACTTTTGCAAAATGCAGTCGTAAAAGATGACACAGAGAGGGAAGCTGAAATGAGAACATCAGTTTGGGCATCTCGGAAAATCGGACGAAATGGTCCTAAATCTGCCCGTTGCCAGGGGAGATAAATCTTTCACAGCAGCAGCATTTACAAGCGTATTTCAAATCAGGCTAAGCCACCGCCACATATGACCTACAGCGCCTCGAGGGTTCAGCCCTCTGCAGGCACCTCGCAAACGTGTTTTTCCTGTTCGATTCCTGGCGGAAAGTCCTGTTCTACACTATATTTCCTTTCCCTATCTGGCCGACAGACATGATTATAAGCTTTGGGGGGCCAATGTACAAACCTAAGGTGACTAACAAAGCAGTGGGACACGGAAAGGTCTTTTGAACTGTTGTAGCGGTTACAAGTATTCCTGACAAAATCAGACTCAATCGACTGACTCAAGCGCCTGGACTCGGGCCGAAGGTAGTCAGAGAAGGTTCATTCTCTCATCTGCATGATCGCATGCAGATGGTTTAAACTCTTTGCAGTTTTTGTCGCTTATGAGACCTGGTTTCAACCGAGAACCACTCCCCCCCCCTCCCCTACCCCCCCCCCTACCCCTTCCCCCCCTATTTATACCCATCCCTTATTCCAGCCACCCAATCCCCGAGCTCTATCGTGTGTCGGATAAAAAGTTTATTGGTTCCGTTTTGCAATCGCTCTGGTAGTTAGTTAGTAGGGCGCACACTCTCTCCTGTGTGTTGATCCCGTTATCAACGGCCGAAGGCAAGAAGCTACCTGTAATCTTGTGGCTGTCACGGACGTGCCTGTCCACCACTCACAAAAACACGTTGCGCGTGGTCTTAGGCATCATCTTGAATTCCCATGGACACAAACTAAGGGGCTTCGAGGTCTGCTCCCGAAGACCGCCCTTTTCACCTGACTTTTTTTTTATCAGCAGTCAGGAGTCCACTTCCAGTGGGGCAAGTTACCCCTCGACCTTAGTGGGGGACTAGGCAATTTTGGAAACGCACTGGTTTCGCCCGTCCCCTGACGAAATGTCAACGTTGGATATCCGCATCACTATGAGCACATTCATACATGCGCTGCAAATCCTCATGGAACCCTTCTAAGTTCTTCCCCATACTCTCTCTGCCAAGAGGGCGAACTCCTTGCTCCAATTATGTGGGACCAGGATTTGCTCTTTGTTGTTCTTGCCTCCCAATGTGTTTCAACCCTTAATCTCAAACACGTGTGTGAAAGAAGGACAGCCCTGTACCCGTTTAAAGAAAGCTGTTATGCATGCTTACCCTGGGCCTATGCAACGCTGCCCCTATGGAGCAGCTGTCTGTATCTGTCAGCTGGTCGATGTACATACCAGCCTTCTAACAGGAGAGAAAGTGTGGGTTCTAGAGTTTTCTTTTCTCTGTGACTTGCTATGTCTCCTTTTTTTTTTAATTGCGGATTCCTCTCACTTTTTGCCTCGTGCCACTTTCTTCAATCCCATCTTCACCAACAGACAGGGGCGAATATGCTCTCAATCACATTTATTACGACTGACTATACATTTACATTTTAACAAAAAATACTACACAGAGCGGACCAAAAAAGTACAAATAAACACATTGATTTTATCTTTGCATGGATGGTGCCCTTCTTCCCTTCCCTTTCTTTACGTCGTACGTCGCGCTTTAGGTGAAAACTGCACCGGCGAACGTTGATTAAACGAACAGGTCAATAAATAAAAAGATGCAAAGCCTTGCCGCTCAAAAGTTCCATAGAAATATTGAAAAGCAATATTGTGGATATTTGGTTGTTGATCTTCAAACTGTCTAACAACAGCACTTTTGCAGGAATGGCCGATCAGATGAATATCTCCTTTTTTTTTTTTCTTTAATTGTACGTTGATGCCTCAAGATCGAATGTGTTGCACAGACGGTGACAGTTAATGAAAAGTCAACAAAATGAAGATATAAATATTTCTGTCCATGGGAACATAAATCAGTCTTGACACACTGGTTATGAATCAAGCCAGATGTTTACACAGCATTTCACAGAAACCCTTGAGATCTATCTTTTCTTTTACACACCGTTAAAAAAGAAAAATGAGGAATAAAATGTGAATTCTGGGACATTGATGACCAGATACGCTTATCCACCACTCTGGACTGTTCTTCAGCGAAGCAAAGGGCACAACTCGATGGCAAAAAAATGGGATCATGGCTGAAACGAATCTCTTCATCTGACCTAACAATACTTGAAGATGACCAGAGTCAGAAAGCACTTCTACTCACCTATTCTGGTGATGAACGAACTCAATTGAATATTGTGGAACACCCTTCACGAACGAAACAAAAATATCGTTCTGCTGCGGTGGCGAAAAAACCCAATTTCACAACGCTTGTTTCTGCCCTCAGCACACGAACATTTCAACCCTCAAACAAATGTAGAATTGCTCTAGGCATAACATAATTTCTGCGGCATTGCTACCAGAAAAGTGATATATGACGATTTTTATGGGGAAATTGAGAACCTACAACAAACATGTAACTTCAACTTATGCCAGATGGCTGAGATGAAAGCTCAATTCACGCACAGGCTGCCAGTGCCAAAGAAGGTTCAGCGGGATGAAAAGGGACTTAGCACAAGCCCCAACATGACTGAAGGATTTGGCTGACGTATGCAAAAAGAGCGCGCTCGAAATAATCACACCAAAGACAATCCACGAGCAATGAGACTGTGCCAGCCAGCAGGAATCACACCGTGTTTCGCACGAGGCCGAACCTCGTAGCCCAATTAACCATAATCGACAACCGCAACAAGGCCAACCACTTGTCCAATCTTTGGTTGGAGGCGAATGGCCCTGATCCTGGATGGACACACGCGCCCTGCTCCAGCTCAGACAAAAACAAGCGATGCAAAAAAACTGTTCAAAACTTACACCAACTATGACGCTAAAATTACAGTGCCACGTCTTCATCCATTCATCAACAAAAGCCTTTGTCCAAGAACCAACCACATTTCAGCTGGAAGAAGAAAATAAAGAAAATAACACCATTCATCACACATCAACGCCAGCGTGATGAAAGATTTGAGGCCACACGATCGTATCTAAGTCTTACCGATCCATGATGAAAACTGAATAACGTCTTCAAAACACCATCACCGGTGAACTTTCTCATTTTTAGCGAGTTTCCATCCAACAGGAACATGTTTTTTTTTATCATTCCTAGCAGATTTCCGGTGCTTTCCATCAATCTGCTGTGCATGAAACAGTTTTCAATGAACTTCAAGCCCAAAGCCGAATAGCTACAGCCCCTTCCAACAAGCGGAGTGGACAGTGTATGGCAGTAAAAAGTACAATGTTGTTCCAGTTGACTACATTGTGAAAACACCAGTGTGTTTTACTAGCTACATTTGTTTTGGCAAGCAGCCGGCATGGGCGACCGATTCTCTCCTGAAAAAAACATGTTCCAGATCTCAGGCACTAATTTCGCCTCACCCACACTCACTCCCCAACCCATGTCAACCAGAGTACTTGGCGCCTGCAATTGAGAGAACGTGTCAGTCACCCCCCTTTTTTTTTTTTTACACGTCTACCCCTACCTCCGGTTGGTTGTTTGAAAAGGCAAACGGTCAGTCCAGATCCCTCCATATTGAGTCCTGAAGTTCAACCAGTCGCTCAGTCAACTATTAACGAAGTGTCCATTCCATGTGTGCGCAAGGAGCATAGATGAGAACAGGCTGAAGAAAGAGAATGATGAAGAACTTTTTGCGGGAATCAATTGAAAAAAGAAGCAAAGCGGACAAATCCATGGGTATCTCCGGTGGTTGTCGTACCCAAACCGCAAGCAAAAGAGCAACCTGGGCAAGGTACGTTTGTGTGGACGATGGAGAGATGCAACGCTGTGGCCATCAAACGTGAACGTCACGCAAACCCAGCAACTGTCGCGAGGTCCTGAAGAATAATGCTTTCCTGGCAAGCACTAGGGAGTTGCAGGCAAAGCTGGACCTGAATCAAGGGTCTAGAAATCAGCTGAAGAAATCGGACGCCAAAAGATTATCATATATACCGGTCAGTTATCCTATCACCACTTTTTGGGACTCACCTCGATCCGTCTCGATCGGATGATTTGGTCGTGCTTCGGTTTATAAATTCAGCCAGGCGAGAGAGTTTACAAGAATCAGAATTCCGCCAAGCCACTTTCCATTTCGAGGGCTAAGGCCTCCTTGGGAGTTGTCGCACATTAGTGAACGACATTCTGTGTGTTTTGAGTGAAACGCAATCGTCACACAGACAACACCAACCTCCAAACTTGTATTGAGGGAGACTCAAAGCTGAACGAGGGCTGACACTTAAGTTCAGTAGTGACAAGTGTGAGTTCAACAAGAATAATCGCTGGAATTTCTTGGAATCATATTCGGCGTGAAAGGCGG
The DNA here is from genome assembly GCA_016801955.1 of Conus betulinus. Taxonomy (NCBI): domain Eukaryota; kingdom Metazoa; phylum Mollusca; class Gastropoda; order Neogastropoda; family Conidae; genus Conus; species Conus betulinus. Next base: position 11,325 of record JADBJO010021091.1, on the reverse strand, counting down.
CGTGCAAAAACCAGTCAAGACAAGGGCTCAAGGACATCCTTTGATCTTCCAGTGCCCACCAATGCAACCGAAAATCGCAAGCCTCTGGGGCATGAGGGAATTTTTGTGGTTCCCGCCACATTACCAACTATGCCTCATGACTACACGACGGACCTGCGACAACTTAGCAAGAAAGGGCACCCTTGGTCCTGGACAATCATGCAAAACATGATAATTAGCCACTGACTGGCAAGTTGAGAAAAGCCCTAAAAAGTAATGCAACAAACTCTGCATATTTTCGACCCATAGAAAGTCCATGACCTGTATACACAGATGCGAGTCCAGTGGGAGTATCAGCTATTCTTACTCCCAAGAAGGTTGAATCATCCAATTCGCAAAAGCAGAGCTCTTTCACCCACAGAACAAAGATACTCTCAAAACTGAACGAGAAGCTTCGCTATCAGGGTGGTCTTGCGAACACTACCACATTTCATTTTTGGCGCTCCGTTCACGGTCCATCACCCACAGATCACACAAAGCCCTTGGTGTCAATGTTTAAAACAATTCACGGGCTCAACTGTCTGCTCGTATTGACGCGTGGGTTATATTACGACTGCAATCATATGAAAATGACAGTAGTGTACCGCCCTGGTGTTGATAATCCTGCAGATTATCTGAGCCTGATATCCAGTCCATTAATCTTCCTGCACAGACCCAAGAAAAAGACGCAAAGAATATATCTGCGCTACATTGTTACCACGTCAACACCGAAAGCAATGACCATCGATGAAGTTGCTGACGTAACAGCGAGGAAAGGACACCACGCTGAATGCTGTGATTGAAGCAACACTCGTCTCAATCAGTGGTACAACAAAGGAAAAGAATAGACACACAAACATGCCACAGTCTCGACGTTTCCCGTACGAACTGTCCACTTGCTCACGGACTCGTGTGTCATTCTGAAAAACGAGCCAGTTTGTTTGTCCTACCTGCCTCCCTGCCTACCCCGAAAGCTGTGAAACATCGCACACACTGGGCATCAAGGCGTTACCAAGACAACCCGCGCTTCTGCGTGAGGAAGTTTGGTTCAAAGGACAATGCAACCATCTCGTTGGAGCGTACAGTCAAAAACTGCATGACCTGTCAAGTAAGTGCAAAACACCGAAAACGACACGTGAAAACACTCCAGATGTCTGATCTACCAAACGCACCCATGGACCGAACCTTTCCTGTGATTTCGGACATTTTCCCAATGGCAAAATACATTCTTGTCGTTACCGATGAGTATTCCAGGTAAACCCATTGGTCCGGACGTGCTCGATTCAACACATCAGTGACCATCGTCATTCCACGTCTGGGACAAAAGTTTCACTGAATTGGAATCGCAGAAAGTCTCAAAAACTGGCAATGGACCTCCCTTTCAATTCCCACCAGTTTGCTCATACTGCCAAAACCACATGGGCATCAAGCAATCGCAAACAGCATCCCCTGTGGCCCCGTGCAAAACGCAGACACGGAACGTTTCATGCCACCACATCAAGAAAGTCATCAAACCATCCACCCTTCCCCAACTTCAAAGCAGGAAATGTACCACAAATTTCTACTTGACTACCGCACTACCCCTCACTGCACCACCGGTGTTCCCCTGCTACCGGCCCTCTTTAATCGCAACCTGAAGACCAAACAACTATCTAACTCCCAGCACAATTGCCATGATGCTGACCAGGAAATGCGCATCAGAGATGCCACAGGAAAAAAGCAAATATGAAGAGCACTACGCTGACGATAAGGCATACATCAAGCCTTCATCCATAACCGTAGGTGATGTTGTACTCCTGGAAGAATCCTCATCCTTCTGAAGCTGACACTCTCTACAGCTAACCCCTCTTGTGGTCTTCGGCAAGAAAGGGTCAATGATCACAGCCCAGCGAGGACAACAGTCTGTCACCAGAAACAGCAGTTTCTACCCAAAAAGTCTCCACGACTTCCGTCTACTGCAGAGACTGAACATGACCCTCCTCCTGAGCTAAATGAAGATGAAGCTGAACTGCCCACAACCTCAGACACTCCGCAGGCGCACGCCGCACCCACCTCAGCAATTACTCTCATAACACTCACGCGCCCGTAGTTGAAACCCAGAAAATCCAAAACGCACAATCCGAATGCCCTCCAAATTTAATAAATTCATCATGTGACCTGTCTAATTTAGTGAAGTGAAAATATAATTTTCACATCTAATTCCATCCACATTTCCTGATAGGAGACGTTGCAGTGCACATGACTGTTATTTTCTGTTGCATTTCTTTAGGTGCACATACCCAGTGTTTTCTCTGCACTTACAAGATTAAGATTAACATTTGTTATTATGTTTGTTTAAAAAAAATGAAAAATTTATTCGCAACCATTATTCACATATGTAAAATTATTCTCTACATTATTGATTTGAGAGGGTGACAAGAAAAGAAAAGTAATTCACATATAAAAAAAGAGGAATTTAATGTCTGAACAGTTAAACATAATTAATCGAAAATAACAGTTGAGCAATTAACTTTATATCTCACTTTGTTAACTTGAATTCCTTTTCAGTGAAGTCAAACACTCTTAAAACATTCTAACACTATTTTATTTTCAAGAGTAAGTCAGATATTTGAGAAAAGTCAAATGGAAACTTTGAGATATTTGTCCATTTATTTTAATTTAACTTTTCATCCGAGGAAGGAGGGGATTAATGTATTACGTAATATGCAATCTAAGGGAAGTAATGATTTGTTTACATTATTACTATTATCGGGAAAGTAACCTCCCTTGAAGGTTTCTAGGAGATGGATCATCAACGGCTCCATTAAAAGAAAAAAAAATCAAACTGTTTTAACGCAGTGTTTATCACATTTATCAGTGTGATTGATCAGGATGCATAACATACAATAGTACCTAAAACGGTTACTACATTATAGACACTTCTTTGACAAGCGTCCACACGGACTGACAGTATTCGCCTGATATCGGAGCAGATTACCGGCCAAAAAGCAATCTGATACTATCCTGTCTCTAGTCTCGCGGATGCCAGATTAAACTCTTTTTTTCGACAACCACTCGGCGTGTTGTTTTACAGCGGATGTTGTCGACTTGTTGATAGCACCCTGACGTCATATTCACACTCAGAGAACTACAGGCACCTCCTGCCTTTATACCTTCACGGTGACCATGTTGTTCATCAATACAGAAACACGGTCTCTCCATCACGAGCCTTACAGTGTCAGACAAAATTGGGATGGAATGACGATTGTATGGGTGCGGTTCTTTTTAACATCGGCACTTGCCAAAGTGAAATCGTACTGCGGTTGTGTAGTTTTCTTGGGACGTTTCTCGACTCTAGATCGCCGTCTCAGGCCTTCCGGTTTGCCTTAGTGTTTGGTAGCACTGCAGTGCCAATTCCGTTTTTTTTTTTTTTTTTTTGTTTTTTTCCTTGTTCAAGCGGAGCTCGCCGTTGAATTTTTGGCCTGGTGAGCGACCTCCTGTGATCCACTGCCCGCGCCACAGAGACTTGCCCATTGTCCTTGCGTTTGGTCATATCTGCCTGGCGCCTCCACAATTGCCCCACCGGTCTGATAACCAATAGACGGCACATGTCCCGCCCACACACCCATTGCACACACACCACACACACACACTGCCGCGAGCAACGCCCAGCCTCTCACCCTTGACATGACACCCCTTCCCCCTACACAAAATCAGCTTGAACACAGATCCCACTACATTAGTTTTTTACTGGTAGCGATGGCTCTCTGATTGGAGGATTCGCTTTTGTCTTGTATAGATGTTTATCATGCCCCGCGGTCACCTGTCTGCCCTCTCCTCAGCCACCCACTGGATGTTACTGTTTTTGTGGCAACACTTTCCACGCCTCAAGGCCCCTCCACCCACATCTGAGCCTCGTACCCCGCCTCTCTGCATGCCGCCACTGACCCACCCAACCCAACCCCCTACAGCGCCCTTCACATGTTTGGTTTGTATACGGACAAGTACATCACCCGTCTCCGCCCCGCCCCCCCGTTTTACAACCACGGCACACCCACCCACCCACACCCACCCCCCACCCCCCACACCCACACACCAAACAAACCAACCCACCCCCCTCATCGACTCCAAAACCACTACCGTTGACACCCCAGTTCTCGCACTTATGGAAAGTAAATCTTCACGCCCAGCAATTTTAGGCGTTTACAAACACACCCACACCCCATTGGTACCTCCCTTCCCTCTTTCTGCGGCCCCCCCCCAGAGACAACCCCCTATCGTTCGACTAATTCCTCCACTTCAGATCCGGACCAAGAACCCTGCCGATACACCTAAGCTCTTTAATTTCTGGTCCCCTATTCGTTTCCTGTGTCCGTATGTCAAAATGGCGCCTGGTGGCCACTAGCCCCCGCCTGTTCCCTACGCCGCCTGCCCCTACGCCAGACCCCCCATTCCACAAACCACAAAAACCCACGCGACCCAACCCGGTGGACCACACCAATCTGACGCTCCCAAAGGCACCCCCGACCACTCCCCTATCGATTACAACCCCAAAACACAAGACCCAGCCACCCCCTGCGCCGACCGACTCAAACTGACAGTTTCATGCTGCTTGTGAACATCAGGCACACCATGGCGCCCGTATTCACACCAGCCACACGTTCAACCACCCGGACTGACTTGCCACCACCATTTCCACTCCACGATCGAAAATTTGCATCCGCGCCTCCCACCACCACACACCGCGGCCATCCCACCCCTATTACACCCCCCCCTCACCGTCTACGACACACCTATACTCGATGACGTACACCGGGCCACCCTTCAAACGAAACACTAGATACAACCCACCCGTTGCACCCACCCCGTCGCTGGAGCCGCCTACCACCCAAAAGCGCTTTTCCTTGTCGCCAGTCCGTGCACCCCCTAGCTGCCCCTCGTGTGCCAACCCCACCCCCCCCCAACAAACCACACCCCCCACCCGCCCCCTCGCGCACATTCCAGCACAGTTTGACCTTCGTTTGTATTGTACCCTTTGTTTTGCTTTGTTTCCTGCACCGGTCGTCTAAACCTATTCCTCTGGCGATGAAAAGACCACCAGTACCACCACCCCTACCATGAAACCACATGACACACCCCCCCCACCCTAACACGACACAAATACGCATAGTCTTTAAAAATTTTCGTGCTTTTTTGTTTTCTTTTTTTTTTTTTTTTCTTGCCCCTGACCAATCCCACAAACAACCCCAGCACAAGCGTCTAACCGCCAAACAACACACCAAGTCGTGTCCAGCAGAACATCCTTGTGCTCTCTCACACCATAACCGGCCCGGCACTCACACCGTTTGACGGTACAGGACACCCATCCCTTTTAGATACTCCCCGGCAGCACCCAGAGTATGGAATTATGTATGAGAGCTCCGCCTTGTAACTCTGCATTGAAGTCAGAGATTAGCTGGGGGCAATCACGTACACTTGCATCCCGGGCTTTGCCTTGAGTGGGGGATGCAAGGTGCGTTCCCCTTACTGACTTTTCCCTAACAAGGCAGTCGTCTCAAAACTGTGCCAAGTACACTCCAAAAATCCCTTATCTTCTACCGATAGCTCAATTCTATTTTAGCACCTGATGCAGCTGGCATGGGATTGTGCTGTGAAGTATGAGAATTGTTTAGTGCCCAGTAGTTCAACATCAGACTCAAGTCTTTTTTTTGAGTTCTACCTCAGGCTCTAGTTGCAAAGTGAGGATCAGACGCAGGCGGGAAAGCTAAACAAATCTTAGATAAATGTCAGCGGAACCGCCCAGAGAAACGTGCTCAAACGTGCTTAGTGTCCATACAGACGAGACAAAACACACGGCGCGTTTCGGCCTCATGAGGTCTTCTTCAGGTAAGACCACAACGAATCATAAAATAACGAAAATTCAGCTAGCTTTGATCGCTTCCGAGTCACAGCTTGCAAGGAAGAAGGCGTCCTCGTTCTCATCAATGCTTGCTTCCTTGCGCTGAACTCTGAACAGATCAAATCAACAGCTAAGTGAATTTGTGGTTATTATTATTCGTTTATGTGTCTTACCTGAAGAAAGACCTAAGAGGTCGAAGCGCGTTGTGTTTTGTCTTGTGACTCGTTCTTGAGCACGTTTTCTCTGGTCGGTTCCGCTAACATTTATTTCAACAAGACTAGCAGGTGCCACCCGGGCGTTGCCCGGGATATGAACATTCTATGCGATACTCACGTGACGGCAAACATGTATTAATTGCTCTTGGATTTACAATCTCCCCCCACCCTCCCCACACATCTTCCCACCCCCTCCCTCCACACAAATACACATTCTCTCTCCTGTCTCCCGTCTCTGTCTTGTAATTCTATTGTTGTTCCTCCTGCCTCCGCCCCCTTTCCCCTCTGGATTCCATCTCCCTAGCACGTCCCCGGGTGGTGCTTCTCTCGCTCGATTTTCCGCCTGTACTCACTGTTCCCATTCCTTCTTCTTTGCCTTATTTTGTAGGAATAGACTTTGTGCAGAAGTAGTTTATTTAGGTTTGCTTGCTTGAGTTAATCAACGGGTCTGTGTCTAATGTAAAAAATAGTGTTTTTTCAGGCTTTGCACGGTACAATCATATTTGTACTGGCTCCCTCTCACTCCCTCCTTTTCATCCCCCCTACCCTGTCCCATCCATGTTCCAAAATTTTACTTTGTTACCGTTAACTGGACATAACCGCCATGCCGGAATTTTACCTCCAAAACGGTGGCGTAAATCAGAAAATATACGGTTTTTACTACGGTGCGTCTGCTACCCATGTTTCTTTTCTTTCGGCTTATCGCTTAAAATCTGTCGTAACCTCCTCGTTCCCAGCGCCCCTTTAAAAACTTTTGTAACCTGCTAGCACGGAGGTACCCCATCGGAAATCACTCCAGTAATGGTAGAAATTGCTACAACTTTCCAGCACAATTCAGCACAAATAATCACGGTACTCTCTCTTATACCAATGGCTAAGTGCTTAACGTTTCGGATCTTGCAAAAATCCATATATCTATTTTGTTAGCCACCGCGCTTCAAAACTGCACACATGTTATACGCGAATTTTTTTCTTCATGAATAACTCTAAATTTAGTCAAGGATTATATACGTGTTAGACTTTCTAACCGGCAGCATTTTTAAATGTCGGTTGGCGTTCCAAAGTCAGCGGACTGTATATCGCATTTATTACCAGTTCAGCAATTTTAAAACTGCAACATGCTCAGTATGACCTCACTTTCATCACAGAAAACAGTCTAAATTTGCAACCAAAAATGAAATAACCGTACCGACGGTTTTGTTTTGTGTATCGGTCAAAACATTCAATGGGTTCCACACTGGCCTACTACCTCTAATGACATCCCTTGGTGTAACCCCGCCCGACGGGATGTAGTATCATGTATGCGGACTCATGTCCACAGTTTGGTGGCGATCCGATGACTGTCGTGGCCGCCAAACCCTAAAGAAGATCGGCTTTTATTTAAACACGTTTTTATAGGGTTGGTTGTTGTTAACGGTTTTTAAATAACGTTTTTTTGAATGTTTTTGTGTTTTTTTTGTTTTTTTTTTTTTTTTTTTTCCCAAAGAAACGGTTCTAATTCGAGAAGTAGCCCGACCCTGTAACTGTGCAATGTCACAACGGCTATTTGATGAAAAGCAGAGGAAAAAGATGTCTTTGAAACCGTTATAGCAGTTTTTTTTTAACGGTTTTGATTTCTTTTTTTTTTTTTTTAGAGATTAGCCCCCAAACCATCCTGGGCCCCACAACAGACGTAACTGTCAAATTTTCAGAAAGAACTGGGTTTTAAAGAGTTTTTATAGGGTTTTGGTGTTTTTACTGTTATAAATAACGTTTTTTTTTTTTTAACTGTGATAAGTAACGGTTTTTTAAACGGTTATAAATAACGTTTTTGTTTATCTGCAAAGAACGGTTCGGAAGGCAATGTCACAAAGGCTATTTGAAGAAAAGCAGAGGAAAAAAGAGTCTCCAAAACCCGTTATAACAGTTCTTTAACAGTTTTTTTTTTTATTTATGGTTGAAGCCGTTTTTGAGTCGATAGGAGTACCCACTGCACCTGATTCCACTGGAAACCCCCACCCCTTTATTGTCAGATGAAATAAAAAGATATTGCTGGTAAAGTTGGACTGACACATAGGTACACACACACACCAAACCACACACACACATCACTCATGGACTGATTCGTTCTTCCACTAAAAGATATGGCATGGTAATCAACAGACCTGGAAATATAAGAGATTAGTAAAAAATAATGAGCTGATCAGTGTCGAGTACGAGACGTAAATTTACTACCCTGCGGGGGCGGTTTTTTGTTTTTTAAAACGGGATTGTGCTGCTCAACTGGGCCGCTGTGTTCAAAACAGAATCCGTTAGATCTGACACCCTGTGGTACTCCTACTCTCTTAGCGACGGATCCATAAACATACAAGATTAATCTCGCACTATGGACCATATTGTTAGATGTAGATTTTCAGCATGATAAACTTAATATAAGGAAATGCTTATTTCATTCATTTGAAACATCGATCAATGAACTTAAAAGCTAACTATAATTGTGGGAGGAACTATTTCTTTGGATACGGGAATTGTCGGGCTGCTGGCGGTCGTTGTGACCAAGTGTCGTTGTGACCACGTGTCGTTGTGACCATGATTTTCAGTATTTTACCAAAGAATGGTAGACTTGCCAATGGGTCACAACGACATGTGGTCACATCGGCATGTGGTCTTATCGGCATGTGGTCACATCAGCATGTGGTCACATCGGCATGTGGTCACATCGCATGTGGTCTTATCGGCATGTGGTCACATCAGCATGTGGTCACATCAGCATTGTGGGTCACATCGCATGTGGTCACATCGGCATGTGGTCACATCGGCATTGGTATGTGGTCTTATGCATCGGCATTGGCATGTGGTCTTATCGGCATGTGGTCTCGTGGGTTACACTGGATTTTGCTCGCCCCACCCCCTTTTTTTTTTTCTCGATTTCTTTTCGTTTTATATCTATTTGCTTTAAGAAGAAGAAAATAGGGAAAGAGGGACCAATCGATTAGGAGAGAAACTTTGATATTGGGCACACAAGTATCGCAAAACCACCCCCCCAATTCTTCACCTCGACTAGGCTCTGGCTGTTCCTGTGTGGCGGGGTCCTTGGTGCGCATCCCTCGTGTTGTGCTTGTCCTGGTGTTGCGTGATATTCCATGTCGCAGGCCATGGCCGGGTGTTCCTGCTAGCTTGGCCTTTCTCGCGGTTGTTTTTTTTTTTTGGTGGGGGGGGGGGGGGGGGGGGCTCCCCGCTCTCTCTTCTTCCCCCCTTGCAGCCTCGCGTTGGGGCCAATCACCCCTTCCTTTTCTCATGGGATCACCTTGGAACCCATATCGTGGGCTGTTTCCTTGCGGGCTCTGGTCGCTAGAACCACGCGTCATCGCTCGGGCCAACAGGCCCCCTTAGTCCCCGCGCCAGCACGCGCACTTGGCCCAACAACCCCCCCACTTTACCCTCCACCCTCCTTCCCTTTTTTCCCCCGCACACGATTTTTCTCCACCACCCCCCCTTTAGTCCTACACCTCTTCTTTCTTCCAGCACCTTTTTTATCTACCTCCCTATACCTTTTTACTCCCCCTATTCCCGACATCTCCGTTCTTCTTAGTCCAATCCCACCCTTTTACTTTTTCTTCTTCACTTTTTTTTTTCTTATCCTTACCAGCGGGGGGGGGGTCCCAATCGCACACCCCCATGCCACCAGCCCCTCCTCTTTGCCAGCGGAGCTCGCAGACAACCCGAACACTCCCACACGAAACACCCCACCACACAAGCACACAGTTTTGCACAATACACCCTACCTCCCTACCCCTACCATCATTTCCCCACCTCCCGGCTTCCAAAAACACCCCCCCCACACCACTCCCCAGCCGCTTTTACCCACCCCTTTAAGTTCCTACTCTTACACTCGACACTCCACACCCTGATTTTTATATACCCACGACCTACACCACCCACCCCCCATTACTATACCACCCCACCCCCCCCACCATGTATGGAACCACACATAATATACCTGCAATCACAAAATTTGATCTCACCCCCACCCGCCAAGCTGACCACCCCCCAAACTCAAAACCGCAACAAAGAGCAGCCGAACAAAAAAAGCCCATGCCATCGACTCTCGCTTCGAGCCGGACACCAGTACCACCTTGAGAGAAAGTACGACGACCAATACCACACATAGCCATCCAATATACACCATCATCGGTACCGGGAGAGACCACCAAATAAACGTGGTGCATCCCCCACACAAAACCCTCACCCCCACCCTATAAACACCACAAACATAACCCCAGCAAACTAGTAGATCAACTTGTAAAACATATCTCTGGTATGGTATATATAAGACGCTCTACAAACAAGTAGCACTGCCTGCAAGAAATACACCAACGTCTTTTGCCAATGTGTTTAAGAAAAAAAAAAAAAAAAGATTCCGCGCAAGATATCTGAGGCACAGAGAGGATCATTCGGCGTGAATGCCCAATTCACAGAGTTTCCAGAAAACGCGTTGTAAGTGGTGGCCCTTTGTCAGAAATACGCAAAATCTGTCCATGGCCATTATTTCCTTTCAGAAGCTACCGTTGTAAGTTTAAAAAGGTGAAAAAGGAAAACTTCTCTAGCCATAGAAAAAGGGATATTTCCTGAAATGTAATGTTTTTGTTTCTCTGTCATCAAACTGCTCGTAATCAGGGCCACGAATCGATGTTGTGTTGTTGTTGTTGTTTTAAGGAAATGTGTTTTGTACCAGTGAAATGCTAATATCGAGACCATGCATGATTTTTGGTCATTTTTCTCTTTCCTTTGCGAAACTGTAATCCGACGCACGTTAATTAATTACGCCTTGGGATGCAAGTTCAATTTTTATCTGTCTCCAGACGCCTCCAGGGGGATCCAGGCATCTCGAATGACCTCCATTGGACATACTCAAATATTTATGAGGAGTCACCCGGTTCCTGTCTACTAGTTTTATGGCCACCTTAGCAGCTGGTCTCGACAAAGACCCTTTGAGATAAGGCACCTAAAAACCTATCAAAACAAGATAAGTAATGATAAAAAAAAAACAGTCGATAATAAACTGATTTAAAAAAAAGTCCCATAACCTGTAGGAAACGAGACACACTAACGGACTTTTGAAAGAAAAGATGCTATATCTTATGGAGAGAAAACACTACAAGTGTTAAAAAGGGGAAATTTAACCACCTAGAACGACTACACGAGCCACTTAAAAACGACACTAAAGCCTATGAA
>JADBJO010021090.1:22500-27500 GCA_016801955.1 Conus betulinus | reverse complement strand
ATGTAGTTTAGATTGGGTCATCCTGTTGACATCTTATACTGATTTTAAACGGATTAGACTCTTTTCCATTTATAATTACAGTGCCCTTAGTGTTTCCGTACACTGTCCCTATTTAGTGATAAGGAGTATCCCAGACCCAAGAGGCTGGCGTACATTGGTCGGGTCAACGTTTGTAGAAGATTTCACAAAGTCCAGACGTACAGCAATATGCAAATAATAGTTTAAATCGTACATGACTTTAGATGATGGACTTGTTCTTATCCCTGTTTCTCTGGGTTTTTTTAAAGTAACGTTTGAACTTTTGTTTATGTTGTTCTTATTTCTTTTGACATTAGAAAAAAAAGGGATGAGAAAACAAACATCACATAGTATCCGCCCTGAATAGTTGGCTGATCTTGTACCCAAGCTAGTTTCTGTCAGAAATTCTGCCACAGGCGTAGACATATAAATCGCGTAGTACCAAGATGCAAAACTGAAGACATCGTTTATTTCTGCCGAAAAAAACAAAACAAAACAAAAACCTATGGGACTCTCTACTGGATCAGATTAGATTCTAACCTGTAACTCCTTGAGTGCATTTAAAACATTACCTGTCTGTTCACGATCCTGTTCTACTTTTACATCGGTGATAGAAAAGAACAGGTATTCTATTGTCGCCTTCTCCTTGGAATTAGAAATTCAATTAACGATATGTCCAAAAGTCATTAAGGGCATGACCCAAGTTGTTCTTGTGGTTATGGAAGAGAAACAGGTGGCGAAAGTGGTTAGCGTCGCGGACTCCCGGCTGGGAGGTCGTGGGTTCGAATCCCATCAGAAGTCATGTGGGTTTTTCTGCCCCGACCGGCTCCTACCCAGAGTTGAGTTTGCTGCGGGCTCAGTTGGGAAGACTGGGACCACACAGTCGAGTTTCATCACTTAATGGATGCGTTTCTGAGAGTGTTGCTCAAATTTCCTGACCAACACTGCAGGTGTCTGTATCTCTCGGGCCTGGTTGACGCCGGGATATATTATGAAAGGAAGCGTAGAGTACAGCCCTGTCATGTAGTCTCAGACCGAAATGGAAATCCGTAGCATCATCTTAATCATCCTCATTCTCATCGATCAGCAAAAAAAAAAAAAAGTCTCAAATTCTGTGGCCCTTCATGCCCTGCTCTCATGGTGACCTCAATTTCGATGTCCTCTCCACGTCTGTGGCCTGGTTTGGTTCCGTCCGGGTCACCGGTATCGGCGAGTCCATGGGGGCTGTCGTTGGACGGACGTGGTGGCGCCCTCCGGAGGGAGAGCTCACTCGCGCCGGCTCCGCGACTAAGCAATTATTGTCGTCAGTAGGGGGCTTAGTAGGTGGTGTCCTGCGTATGTTAGATCAGAACAGGCGCCACTGAACACCACAGAAAAAAACAAACAAAAAAAAACAACAACAACAACAACAACAAAAGTTCACACTTTCTTGAAAGGCAATCTATACTTCAATGCAGACACAGACACACTTATTTTTGATACCTTATACATATAATTTCATTCTGGTTTCGATCGATTTTGAATCGACTTACATTGTGACTGTTGGAGTGTGGGGGCACGACCCTCACCAGTATTGATCTAGCTTTGTTGCAAATGCACAGCTCATTTATAATTACATATTTGTTCCTCTTCCCCCCCCCTCCCCCCCCCGCCTCTCTCTCTCTCTCTCTCTCTCTCTCTCTCTCTCTCTCTCTCTCCTCTCTCTCTCTCTCTCACTCTGTCTTTCTCTCCCCCCCCCTCTCTGTCTCTTTTCTCTTTTCCCTATGTTACTGCTGGTTTACTTCTTTCAGTTACTCTCTTGGTCAGTGTTAGCAAAGGTAGAAAGGCATCCTAAAAGTATGTTGTTGTTCTTTCACAGAATTTGCTTGTGTGTCTTCCAGTCCCTGTGTAAATTGTGATTGTATTGTACCTGTATCTCAGGGTTCGGTATGCGCAAAAAGATCTCTTTCTTGTTTCTCTGGTGGGTGACTTTGTAATGTTATAATTTTGAATGCAGTTCTGTAGAAACCAGTACACCAGGTTGGCTTAACAGCAGTGCAGTGTCTCCTCTGGTGGGTTGCCTCGTGACGACTTGAAATGGACTGCCCTTTGTCGATTGCTGGAGCCGGAGCTGTGGCGGACAAGCCAGGCACTGGCGGAGGACGGGAGCAGAAATGAACAACGTGGAAACCGCGTCACTGAAGTGGTTAAGTGGTTCAGAAGATGCGACAGAAAAAAAAAAGATAAACTCCTGAAGAACATTAACTATTGTAACATAGAACATTGTACTTCATATTTGCGTTCTCCTCTATACTGGCATTACAATACATGAGGATTCACACACACACACACACACACACACACACACACACACACACACACACACACACACACACACTTGTCAAACGGTGCCCAGAATAAACTGTTGGCACTGTCTGCTTTCATCCACATCTCAAACAAAACAGAATACACCAAAGATGCAGAGAATGGAAGGCACAGGTTCACAAACCGGTTCAAATCCATCCAGACGTCAAAGAGATTTATCTTAAATCCGTCATATGACAAACAACAAAAATTGGCTACATGCAGACCCACCATATTATCCTCTCTCTCTCTCTCTCTCTCTCTCTCTCTCTCTCTCTCACAACACACACACACACACACACACACACACACACACACACACACACACACACACACACACACACACTTAAGTGTTAAACTGTGTGCCATGATCAGGACTTGGTGTGAAAAGCGAAGGAAGAAAGACACAGAAAGACAGACAGGCAGAAAGGAAGACGGAAAGACAGAGAAACAAACAAACAAACAAACAAACAAAGAAAAGAAGAACAGATAAAACCATGTACACATAAGTAGGAACAGACAGTGACGCTACGAGTTTTTTTTTTTTTTTTTTTTTTTTTTTTTTAGTGTATGAAAACCTTTGTTGAACGAATCGACTATCGTCTACAATTTTGGCAACCTGTGAAGCCACCAGCGGTAATCAACTTTGAGTATGGAGGAATGAGATCCCCTGTGATTACTCTACCACCAGAGATTTCCCAGTGTCCTGGCAGCCACTTTCAATGTCCTGATGACGGTTACTGCCTACCTGTCTACGTCAGGTGTAACGGTATCAGTGATTGTCCAGGTCATGAAGATGAAGCCGGATGTGAGAACTACACATGTCCAGGATTCTACAGATGTTGGGGAACGACGAACACGACATGCATAGACGTGAGTCACCTGTGTGATGGTTATGGACAGTGTCCGCAGAATGTTGACGAACTGATGTGTGACATGACGTGTCCTAAGCCATGCTCCTGCTCTGGCCTGGCCTTCGTATGTACTGAGGACTTCCACGTCAACTCTTTCCCTCAGCTGCGTTACCTGGATGCCAGAGGAAGTGGTATGCATCAACATGACATCATGACCAGTTCCATGTTGATCCACCTGGGTGTTCAGGCCTGTGGGTGGACCAATGTAACAGAGTTCACGTTACTAAATCTTCACAGTTTGGACTTAAGTGACAATAAACTGACCCACATCAGCTTCAAGCACTTCAAACGGATGCATCATTTGCACATACTGAGTTTTGCAGCAGGTAATCCTTTGTGTAACAGTTGGTCTGATAATCAGCTGGTGTTTTCACTGTCGTCACTCATCTTTTTAAATCTGTCGCGAATCCAAATGTACTCTTTCGAAATGAGTGCGTTGTCGTCTGTGATGCCAAACCTGGAACGTCTGGACATCTCCCAATGTGGAATCAAATCACTGAAAGGACAGAATGTCTTCTTAAAGCTTCGTGTGCTGGACCTTCAGGGTAACCCTCTACATTATTTCTCTCCTACGTTCATGAAAGGGATGTCATATCTCATGCATGTGTTTGCCAGCAACTTCAGATTGTGTTGTCCTGAAGTTTTACCGCCTTTATTCCAAGGTGAATGCTTGCGCCCACTTGATGAGATTTCATCATGCGATGACTTGCTGAAATCTGGCTTTTACCGCTTTGTGATCACAATATTTGGTGTGCTGGGAATCATGGGGAATTTTTTGCAGCTTTATTTATCGTCTGTATTGTTCGTCTGAAAGAATCAAGACCGGGTTTGCTGTTTTTGTCGTAAATCTGTGTTTCTCTGACTTTTTAATGGGAGTCTACCTAGCTTTCATAGGAATGGCAGATCGGTTTTATGGAGGTGTCTATGTCTTGAAGGAAAATGAGTGGAAAGGAAGCGCAGTCTGCACTGTTGCAGGGTTTATGTCTTTCTTATCATCTGAGGTATCAGCTTTCCTCATTTTCCTCATTACCTTGGATCGATTTCTGGTGCTTCGCTTCCCTTTCAGCCAGGTCCGGTTCAGAGCCACATCAGCTCACGTAGCCTGTGTCATCATTTGGATTCTTGGATTGATCCTGGCTGTCATACCCTGCTTCCTGGGACATCTCACTGGGAATACTATCGTCAGACAGGCATTTGCATCCCTCTGCCTGTCACCAGAGCTGACTTTTCTGGACACGCCTATTCCTTCAGTGTCATGATTGTTGGCAATATGATCCTCTTTCTGCTGATAGCTGTGGGCCAGTCATTGATTTTTTGGGTCAGTGAGGTCCAATTCTATGTCTGAAGCAAGAACACAGATCAAGAACAAGAGTGGTGGAAGCGCCAGGTCCAAGGAATTCATCATTGCCAGACGACTTCTGTCCATTGCCATGTCTGACTTTCTGTGCTGGTTTCCTATTGGACTGTGTGGCCTGTTGGCATCTCTCAACATTTCTATTTCAGGGGAGGTCAATGTTGCCATGGCCATTTGGTGCTTCCTCTCAATTCTGCACTCAATCCATTTATATATACATTGAATATAATATTGGAAAAAACGACACAAGGCACTGATGTAATTTTGTTTTTCATTTCCTAACGTAAATATAACCAGCTTGAAAGTAATCTTTGATCTTGAACGGATTGAAGAAACATAGAATGTTTTATTCGGATTTCATCTCTATGTTG